>JAXQQM020072294.1:0-26005 GCA_034641835.2 Pinus albicaulis | reverse complement strand
TTAAATAGATGGAAAGTGTAATACAAAAATGGAATTAAAAAATGGGGGAGGTAATTAATCATAAACTTTGGGATGAGAAGGAGTAATGGAAGATCTACTTGAAACATACTTTGTACAGTTGTTTTAGAAGCAATACTATAAATTTAAACTGTGATAATATTATTTCTCCAACATTTTTTTAACACATCAATATTAAAATATAATTTCCATTGTTTGATTGGTTGGTTGATAACGTTATTTGAATTTTAAAATTATAAATTACAAATGAGGATGTGAAATTGTTTTAATGTAAATAGAATTTTAAATTTTTATTAAATTATAAATTTATACAACTAAAATTAATATTTTTTTCAATTAATTTTAATCAGTTACGTCGGAAGCCAAATTTTCTTTTACATAATTTACATAATTTTACCATTTTCCTTAAGCGTAGATGAGAAATAATTAATGTTTTGATGTACATGGCTCAGTTGGCATATTATTAAGCTTCATGTTGAGTAACCAATCGATCACCAGAATTCAAACGTGTGTACGGATAAAGCGTTTGTCCTTTAAAGATATTATTAACCACATATATTGGATGAGTAAAGGTCAAAATACTCCTTTCGAAGAGCCTTGTGGTGGCACTACCTTCATGGATATAAAATTATGATTGATCTCGTTGTTATGAGTCTTAGATTACTGAATATTTATGTGTTTTAGGATTGGTAATGGTTTTTAAGGTTATTTGAGGTTTATGTTTAGTTATTAAATTAAATGGAAAAAAAATACTTTATATGTCATTATTGCCTATTTTATTTTTATAAGTTTCGAACGTATCCAATGGCATAAGGTTAATGGGTAAACCTCCCCAAAAAAGAGATATATGATCAATCTTCTATGGAACTCAAATGAAACTCTAAGATTTAACCTACTATATATATAATATAACAACAACAATATTTTTTGAAATATGCAATTTTAAAAGAATAAGGACTATCCTTTATGTTTACTTTATTACTCCATCGTATATAACACGAAGAAAATAAAATGTGCTTTCAAAGTAAAGAAAATTTATTAATATAATAAATAATAAAAGTAATGGTAAACGTTGTAAATTGAAAAAATAATTAAAAAAGTTTGAAAAACAATTTTAAAATAATTAAAGGAAATTTTTAAATATAATATTTATTTTTATATAATAAATTATAATTGATAGACAGAAAATGATAAAAGAAATTATTAAATAGTATATTTACAAAATTTATATTTACAAGTAAGAAATATATATATATATATATTAAAAATCCAAAATTTATATGAATTGGATTAGTTTAGTATTTAAGAAGAGGAATAGATATTGAGAATTTTATTATGATTTTTTTCTTTTTTATTTATTTGTCTTTGCCTTGCTATTGTGTGTTTCCTCCTGCTTATTGTTGTGTCTCCTTCTACTTGCCCAATGTGTATTTTATCTTCCCCTCCTTGCTTTGACCAGACGAATTATAGATGCGAGTGACCTAGAGCTTTATTTTATGTATGTTGGACCTTGATTCTCGATGGATTGTAACGCATGCTATTAGTATTGTTATATATCCATTATATTGATTTTTTACATTGATGGAGTTCACCAACACTATTACATGTGTCGTCTAACTATGTGAAAGGGATTTGATCTTTATCCTAGTTTAAATTATGTAACACGTGTTTCCTCTTCAAGCCACTGCGGGATTGACGCACACCCAATTATGAGCGAGCTTAATTCTTAAACTAATGCGAATCCACGATGCCCAATTTCTCTATAATGGGTGATCCTTCCTTTCTCCAAACTATAAGATATTTCGGGATATAAATCCCTCTACTCAAAATTACAGCGGAAATATTTTTAAATATAGAGTGAGAGGATTTGAAACGTTATTCATATGAGTCAACATATGCTCCTTTATATTATTTCAACCTTTTATCAAACTGTAGACGTGCTAATTTTCCAATCTTCACCATTTATATTATCTCACTGATCCAAGTCCTTTTATTTTCTCTAAATAGCCACTAGAGCTAATATTAAGGCATAACCCTATGACCCCAATATCACATGACAGGTGTTGTGACTAGTTTCCAATGTTTGGGCTCGATCCTTTTCTATTTAATCGGTAAACTATCGTGGACATTTCACTGAATCATTAGTCACAACAGATGTGATAATATTATATTAAAAATATGAGATTGTATACTATTATAGTTTTCTTAAACCTTAAGTTATGTAGACTTAACTGTAATTAGTGCATGCATGTTAATGAAAATTATCCAGAAAAGTAGAGAACAAAAAAATAAACTCATACACATAAGACACAAGATATGCTCTTTGGGAAAGCCTTTCAGGAGAAAACCCAGCTGGAAGGTGATGTGGCTTCGTTCTCTTTCTCTTTCTGGAAATATGGTTGCAAGTAGAAAGAAGTAACACTTGTGGCTCATGGGCTGCTATAATGCACATATCCTCTCTATGTGTACTACCTCCTATCTCTCTTGGATATATTTGCTCAGTTATGGAACGAAATTATCTCGAAAGAATAGAATGCTTGTTCCGCCTAGTGGCCTGGTTATAACACAAACGGATAACCTACTAGTGGTTAATTTTGACTACATCAAATCTTAACTAGATTTATAATATAGAATCTTCTAGAGTCTTTTACTTCATAGTCATGTCGCTAACCCTTTTTCCATGAATAGTTGGTGTTTTTCATGACATCCTCTTGAATTATAGGTGTGAGAAAAGGAAACTGAACTTCTGACTGACATAACTTTTGCATATGAATTCCGATTGATGCACTTCTTACGTTTTCGGAAATAAAATTTTCAATAGAATAACATGAAATGGTCCAAGAATAAAGTGGCCAATTTTTAACCCCAAAAAACGCCATTTGATGCCTCAAAATACTCCCGAAATGTTTTAGACCTTGTTTTCCAAAACTGGATCACTTCGGTGAAAAACAATCTTATGAGCTGATTCCTCCACTTTTTCCACTCCAAATTCATTGATATGGATTAAAAACACTATAATTATCTAATCTAGATCACATCTCACCATTTTGGGAGGATTTTGGTCCCCAAAATATTCTATTGAATGAGGTGAGGAATTTTTTCCTCCACCTTCTCCTGGTGTACCATTTAGCTTTGACTAGAAGTTATCCCTTTAACCCAATCTACCAAAGGTTATGCTTCCCATGTTTTATATTTCTCGACCTATTCTACAAAACTGTATCTTCTATCAACTCTGTTTGATCATCTGGTGCCAAATTCTCCACATAAGATAGGACATGCTCCTTTTCCTCATCTAACATGGAAGGCTCATAGAGTTTCAAATTTTCTACATTCACAGTTGAGTGAATGTGCATAGATGGTGGTAAATTGAGTCGATAGGAATTATCACCCACCTTTTTGAGTATCTCAAATGGGCCATGCCTTAGAGCGTTGATTTTATTACCATGCCCCTGCAACCTCTCCTTCTTTAACTGTAACCATACTCTATCTCCCACCTTGAATGATATATCTATTATTTTTTTATCATTCATGGCCTTATACTTCTCCTGCGACTTTTGCAGTGTTGTTTGTACATGTAGATGCATCTGCTTGATCTTCTCTACAAATTTTTTAGCCCTCAAAAGATATCTTATAAGGTCTCCACTCACTCATCCTTACTGAAAATATGCAATATCCAAAGGTGAAAGTGGAAAATATGCAAAACAAGTTTTAAATGGGGAATTTCCTACATAAAGGTGGATTTATTTGTTGTAAGAATGTTGTATATATAGCATATTTTCATCCCTGGACTCTTAATGCTTCCGGTTGTATCCCCTAAGAAGTTTCACCAAAGTCCTGTTGATTACCTTTGTTTTCCCATCTATTTGTTGATGGAATGTTATAGATCTCTTCAACTTCGTGTACCTATTCTCCTAGAATTTATTCAAAAATGCACTAAGAAAGCTTGTATCCCTCTCTCAAATGATGCTCTTTGGTATCCCAAAGTGCACCTAGAATTTTCCAAAGAGTAAGTTTGTTTTTTCTTTCCCACTGATGGTATTTTTACAAGGCATCAAAACACACAACTTTTTGAACTTGTCAACTACCGCGAACAAGTAGTCATGTCCCTTCTTGGTTGTCAGTAAAAATCCCAGAAATTCCATTGAAATGCTTTCCCAAGGATGATTCGGTACAGATAAGGGATTATATAAACCCTATTTCCTATTGCTAGGTTTGTTTCTACAACAAAGCATACATTTTCTTATGAACCTAGGTACCTAATATTGAATCTTGGGCTAGCAAAGATACCTGTGCAAGTTAGTCACAATCTTCCATACAATAAAGTGCCCTGCAACCTTGGAGGTGTGAGCCTCTATAATTAACGAAAATTTCTCACCTTTAGGAAAACATATATTATCTACCATGTAGAGTAACCCATCCTGGAGATTGTAGTCAAGAGTGTTTTTTCCATCATGCACATAATTCTGACTGTGCAACTTCTCATACACCTCCTTTAAGTCCTCATCCTTGCAATATGCCTCTTTTTATGTGCTATCACCAGGCTGGAATAAGTTGGCTTGTGTCAACCTCCAACCGAACATACCTATTTCAAACCACTTTTGACTGGAAGCTAGCCCTTCCAATCTGAGAGGGCTCTCTCAAAAAGAACTTATAAACTTCAGATTACCAACTGTGGTTTTATTTAATGTGATTTTTCACGTGAAATAGAATGTGATGGTTGCCACCATTGGGCATGGAGTCAAATAAAATAAATTCCATTGCAGAGAACAAAATTTTAAGGAAGTTGAGGCATTTTATGACTTGAAACTGATATTAAATAAACATTTATAGTTATACATATCAAAAGAAGGGAGTTGGAGCAAGTTAATTAATTCCAAGTAATAAAAATGCTATGAATATTGATAGAAACATAGACAACATGATAAGAAATAACCAAGTAAAAATAGGAGTCTCAGGTAGAAAAATAGAGTTACTCCAATAATCTATTAGCTAAATCAAAAGTTTACATAGAGTGACCTCCTCACATCATCGATCATCCTTTTCAAAGTGAAAAAGTTACGTATTTATAGAGAGATCTCCATTAAAATAGTATTCCACCTCGGAAATACTTGATGCCTATTAAAGAGTCCTAATTCTAATTGAATTACAACTCATGGATCCCTTTTAGGGATATTCCTATTTTAAAATATTTTGAATACAAAAATGACTCTTCTATCATTAAATACCTCAACAAATTATTTTAATAACCCTTATCGGATATAACCAAAAAAATTTATGACTGTGCTGGATTGTTGATGTGTCATCATGCCACATGGATGCTGAGCTTGCTCAGTTGGACCTCCACCAAGTTGAATTTAAAATTTTATACAACAAATCTGGCTAGGAAATTTTTTGTAAAATAGGCTTCAAATATAAGTGTGGATTTTCTAAACCCAGATACCTGTGTAAAAATGAGAGAATATTTTGTAGATTAGATCGTGCTAAACAAAAACATCGTTAAAATTTCCAAAATTCCTTTCCATTTGGTCAAAAAGTGAGCTTTAATTTGATTACTAAAAGACTCATTTCTAGAAATTTGGTAGCAAATAACGTGGAGGTTGATCTAGTTGACCTGTTGAAGTGTCCCCTTGAAAAATAGGAGTTCATATGTTGATGATGTGGACACCTTTGACTTGTGGTTTATCTATTTCCTCATTGTTTGACCGCCCAAAAATCATCAAATCGCCATAATGATGGAAAAAAAAAGAGTACAGGCAGTTTGGTAGCAAACTTTAGTAGCAAATGCCAAAATCACCCTCCTGCACATAATTTGACTTTTCTGACTATTCCAGGGTCTTATCTAAGGTTTATGAGTCAAATTCATTCCTTGAAATCTCATATTTCTGAAATCTTAACAGGAGTTTTCCTCCATTGAAAGCTACAACAATTTCGTAGCAAATTTCTACCTTCAAGCCTGGGAGTTGCTACGAAAGTGCTTAGTTTCCGAGATTTTGCACTTTCATTATTCTTTCACCTCCAAAACCATTCTAAAATATTGTATAAGCATGTATATTACCCAACCTATTGATTAGTCATAGTATAAGAAAAAAAATTATGGTCTTACCATTCTCATGGAGCGTCATCAGTTTAAACAATAATGTTGAGGCATTTCTTCAAAAGCTCATCTTGTATCATTTCCATTTGTGCTTCTAAAGTTATTACCCCTATAACATCCTCCTATCATATTGCAATAATTTGTTCCTCTTACATAGGTGTTTCATCACTTTATGTAAAGGCAATGTCCTCTTTAACATTTTTCTAGATTTTTCTGCAACCTTATTGTAAAACTCTAGTTGCTTTGATATATTCTCCTTTATATTGCTTCCTCTGAGCTGCCATGCCTTCAACACACAGTGAGTTGCTTCTTTGACGGCTACAAATATCCCAAAAGGTAGCAAGAGTAAATATGACATCTAGAGACCTACCCTAAAGAGAAATAGACAAGCTCACAAGACAACAAGACCGAGCAATGGACAACAAGAATGGCTCAAATGAGAGGGAAATCGAACTAATGACAAAAAAATATTTCAAAAATGGAAAGAGGATGAAAAAGGGAATGAATATATAAGGTGTACGATTTTTTTTTTAGTGAGGGATAAGAAAAATGATATGTTATTATGACCCACATGACTCTGACCCTAACCGTTTCTAAAAAAATTCTCCTTTTCCTTACCATTACCACATCAATAGAATTCTGTAGCGAAATCAATGTTCATGAAGGAAGATTGTTGTGGAAGTTTCAAGAAAATTCTCTTTTTTTCTAAATGGAGTTGCTACGAAAGTTTGTTGAACTGTCAAATTGATAATTATGACCAAATGAGCCTAAGTCACATGGAGTTTTTTATTTTCAGCCTAATGTTGACACCCACTAAAATTCATAATGACCTTGAAAACTAGCTTTATGAAAAATATGACCTTTATACATGTAATTATTTTGAAGAAAAACTTAAAACCCTAGGTAACTTAACCAAATTGACTCATTGACAAACCTAAATGTTATCTTGGATAAAAATATGCATCATGGGTGAATGGCTCCATTTTCATAAGTATCCCCAAAGCTGTAGTAATTGATGTGGGTGGCCTTGAAAGCCTCCCAACCAACTTTTTTTTGCTTCCATTCTTATACTTGATCACCAAATGAAACTATTATAAAAACCCCATCCACTTGTAATTCCTGGTCTACTCAAACTTACTTTGAGCTTGCAAACACTGTAAGAATTTCTAATTTATGTGAATTATTGTCTCCTTTCCCATGAAATAATTCTTCCACTTATTCACAAGTTGGACCATCGCATAAACTCCTTATCATAGGTAGGGTAGTTAAGAACTACCCCATGAAAAGGTTCATATTGGTAACATACATGCCTTCCTCCCTACATCAAGACAACTCTCATAGCATGCCCACTCACATATGTCTCCACTTCAAAAGGCCGCTGCAAGTTTGGTATTATAGAATTGTTGCTTAACTGATATTAACGTTTAACTCCTTGGAAGCCCTCTACTGACCTTTCCCCACTGGAAACTCTTCCCATTTATTTTTATAACGTGGAGCGGTGTTACTACTTCTAAAAATGAGGCTATGAATTTCCTCAGGTACTGTGTTGCTTCAATGAAACTCCTGACATTAGAAACAATAGTAGGCATCGAACATTTCATGATGGCCTCCATATTGGAAGGATCTATCTTCAAGTCACCTCCACCGATCACATACCCCAAATACACCAAAATTTGTTGCGCAAACTCTCACTTCTTTATATTTTATAGTAGCTACTGCTTCTTTAATGTCTCCAACACCTACGTTAGATGTGAAATATGGTCTTCCAAGGTAGCACTATATACTAGTATATCATCCAAATAGGCAATAAAAATGAATCTATAGAAAGGTGAAATACATCATTCATTAATCTCATAAATGTAGCTAGTGCATTACATAGACCAAATGGAATGAATAACCAATCATACAAACCTTTCTTAGTTTTAAAGGGGATCTTCCATATATCTTATTATTTGACTCGAACTTGGTGATATCTAGAATTCAAGTCCAACTTGGTGAAGTAATTTTATTGTTGTAACTGATCCAACAACAATAAAATCTAGAGCATGATTTTTTTGAATTCCCTATAATCTATACACATCCTCCAAGTCCCATCCTTATTTAGCACAATGATGATGGGTGACCCACATGGTGATGTACTCGGTAGAATGAAAAGTTGTTTCGGTAGTTGCTACAAGTATTTCTTTGCCTCAAATGCCAATATTTGGTAATGGGGAGTTTGGAAATAGATGGATCTTGTTCTCTACTTCCCTCTTAGGTGGTAACCCTTTAGACTCTCGGAACATGTCCTTATATGCCTATAAAAACTCCTCCAATTGTTGTTTCCATTTCTTAGTACACCCCTGTAGGGAAGCCTTACCTCTTATTGGCTCCTCTGCTAACTTACATTCACTTTAAAACAAAAAAACACACTTCTTGATGGAAATGATCAATTTCTTGGCTTGGTTGGAACTCAACAGTGAAATTTTTTACTTACATTTGTGTGCATTGATGATCAAAAAATTTGCATACTTGACGAGTCGTTTTTGATTCACTCTCCTCATGAATATTGCATCATGCATGTAAAATTATGGAATCCCAAAACATAATCCAAATACATAAAGGTGAACCACATCCAGATCTACTTCATCAATAAAATAGGAAATGATAGAAAATCTAATTTTACACTGTTCTGTTACATTCAACTATGCATCCTTATTTACCCATCCTAGTGGATATGGGTTTGGAAGATCACGAACTTCGAAACCCAATATCTAGACTAGCTCTGCTACAATTGGATTCACCTGCAATCCTGAGACAAACAAATCATTAATCTTTGTCTTCTTAACGTGTATCTTTATATGGAAGAGTTTGGTAATTTCTTTCTCTTATTGTTGTTGAAGGCTACTCAGATTCGCCTCCTTCTGAACTAATGTACAAATAATATTCTGATCCATTTCCGATCTTCTTTCAACTTAGTTTCTAGAATCAGTGTCCATGGGATTCTTCTGCTTATTATATTTCTTCTTATTCTTCGGGTTTTGCTCTAGATGAAACTTCCTACACTTATCCCCTGTATGGCCATCAATGTTGTCGTGGTTGCTGGGATATTTACACCAGTGCATTGTCGCTATTGTAATTTTCTATTTTCTCCCTTTTTTCTTCTGCTTCCCATCCTTATAAGGATCTTTTTGCTGCTTCTGCCTTGATCCACTTTATTTCACTCTTTTTAGACCTATGTTTTTCACCTATTTTACCTCTACCCAAGCGTCGTCCACTGATTTTGGCTTGTAGAACAACACTTGCTCGCACAGATAGCAATGTGTACCCCCCAAATACTTAAGGAGTACATCTGGGTTACGTGGAAAGATAACTAACATTATAATCATTGTTGGAGCAAGGTCCCTTGGGGTATATTTTTGGTTAAGTTGTGTTTATGTTTTGTTGTGCGCGTTGCGTGAAAGAGAAAAAGTGGCTTTGGGGAGGGTTAAATTACCTTAATCAATGTAATGGGTTTAAAAGGAAAACCATAAGTCTCAGACCATGGTTTGATAACATGGTAACCTCGCGTCAAGTTAGTATAAATATGTAAGGATCAAGTCATGAAAATATATTTGTTATCTTGTGATGGTTGTTGCTTAAGGTTTTGATCTAAGTCTAAGATTTTGGGTAGAAAGGCTCCCACAGGTTATGTGCGTAGAGACCTAAGTCCTTGCTGTGTGCAGAATCCATTGGTTGTGTCCGCGAGAGGATAGATTATATTGAAAGATTGAATGTACTAGGATTGATATATCTTTTTATAAAGAATATTGTTTTGGCAAACCTAGATTGTTATGCAATTTCTTGTGTTATTTATCTCTTATTTTCTTTAAGATCTAAATCTATTATGTTATTGAATATTTAATCACGTTAATGGTTAATTGCATCCATGTGAATGAATGAAGTACATTGTGCGTCAATATCAATTGATGAATGGATTTGATTGAAGTATATCTGATGACTTTACACAATTATATTGAAGTATTCTATGATAATATACGAAGGGTTTGATCCATTGATCTATTAATGCACACATATATTATAGTATCTATTCTAGCACCCCCCCATACTGCTAAGGTGAGACTTTGATTTGCACAAGCAGGTCATTATTGAAAGGGCCAATAGTTGGAGGGCTTGTTGGTTGCACGATAAATTTAAACCTGGGTCAAGACCCCTCAAGCCAGAAAATGGTTTGGTTACAGGGACCGAGATCATTTTGAGGGAGGTTTGACGTTTTGGGATACTACACAGAACAAATTACAATATTGGCTTATTAAAAAGACCATTGAGTTTGTGAACCAATAGAATAGAATTCTAAATTGTTTACTGAACATTGGGTACAAAAGTACATCTATACAAACATCCATGATATTTTATTTGCTTTCTTTGCGACTGAATTGAATGAGTGGTTGTCTCGACTTAGTGAATTTAAAACCTGCACAAAGGATGAGGTGATATATCAGTGGACTCCAGAGTTTGTACAACAATTATAAAATATTAGCAACAAGATCACCCATTCGGTATATCATTGGATTGATCGTGTCCTTGGAGGATTTGTGACTGAGGTTGCTATTGATTAATTTTCACCTTATCCTGAAGATGAGTGAATATTTTTCAAGGGTCCCAGAGGTAAGTTCTTGTGCACTTTGATGTTGTGGATTAAATTTCTATTTTGTGAACACGGTACTCTGTTCAGTCATATTGAGTGAATGTTTTGAAGAGGCCCGACTACGCGCAGTGGAAGAACTTACCACGCAGATATATAAGAAGGGTTTATTTACAGTCCTCTCAAGGGTAGATTTGATATTTATGAAGAATCATAGACTAGTAGCTCTCATGAATATGCACACTCTGAAGAAGAACTATCACACATTAGAATAATCTTGGAGCATTGGCCATAGTTCAGATCCCATCCACTCCACTTCCAAAATCATCTCACAAGTCGTCCACTCCACCTCCACCACCAACACAGATATGGTCGCCTCCATGAAGTTGCCTACTTTCTGTGGTATTGGGAATGAAGATACAAAACATTTTTGGTTTGTCACTAATGTTGTATGGAGAGAAAAATAGGTGAACGATGATGATGTTAATAAAGCGTAGTTAGCCACTGCTTTTCAAGATTGAGCGGTGGACTAGTATATAATGTATGTAGCAGTGAATCCTGATGCCGCCATTGATGATATGAAGGATACTCTAAAGGATATGAAGGATATGACGGATGCTGCCATGTATGTAGCAGTGAATCCTGATGCGCAATGTGTCACTTAGGTAAAAGCGATTCATAAAAAAATTGAATCAATTTGTATGGGATGTGGATCAAAGATTGAAGCACACTATTATAGACAATGGATTCACTATTGATAATACCCAATAGAAGGAATGATTTATTGTTATGCTACTCCCACATCTGCGACAACCCTTGAGTCAACAGAAGATTTCCACGCAGGCTGATTCCATAGAAAATAAAAAATATTTAGAAAGTTGACATGATTAATATATTGACAGATATTTTTAATTTCCACTAAAACCAAAATTTATCTAAATAATTTAAAAAATATAAGGGATTACATGGATTTTTTTAAAATTTTATTTTTTCTGTCAAAAAAAAATTAAGAGAAATGGTCCAACATAACCCTAGATTTGATGAGTTAAGAAATTAGGATAGTTGGTATTTTGAGAAATATTTTGAAAGTAGTATGTTATCGAGGTATATGCAACACAATATAAGCCTGAAAATTACCTTCATATTCAACAATATTAGTGAAAAGGGATGGTATATTCTTTTTCCCAGAATTATTTTGGGAATTTTCCAACACCCAATTTCATCATGGAGCAAATGATAATTTGTTGTTTTACTATGTTGATTTTCTTCATATCAAAACAATTATATATTTTTTATCTTATAATTTAGGGTTAATCACCACCTTCTAGTATATTTATTTTATTTTATCTTCTAAATATTTATTTCATCACAATTTATCATTAATTAAATTTAATAATATTTATAATATTATCATTATTATTTATAATGAACTATTGTTTTACTCAAGATTAACTAAGAATATGCATCTTTATGGCATCTGTTCATTGTTTTTTTTTTGTTGTTTTAGATAAATTTTGTAGCAATTTTGATGGAATCATCTTATCTTCCATGTTGCTTATCATAGTCTTATACATTAGGTACGAAGTTATAGCTATGCTCTCAACATGGAAAATAATAAATTTGGTGAAAATATATTTCTTTTAATTTTGAGATTATAGTTTTCTTATGGCATATTATGAAACATTTTGAAAATATTGGATTATGTCCTATAGACATATATACTCTGCAATGGATTAGTGTACATTAATGGCTTAGTGTACATTAATTATTACACAACTTTAAAGAAAATTTTAACTACACTAATGTTTTATAATTTCTAGAATATTATGGTAAACCTGAAAACCATTATAAATTAAGAAATGAAAAGCTTTTTATTGTCCCAAAAATAATTATATATTAAAGTAACTACATATTCTATTCTTAGGACGGGTTACATGGGGAACACTTTCTATTGGGGTCTCGGGATGAAAACTAACAATCAAGCCGAGATTCTTGGGCTGTTTAAAGCTTGTCTCCTAGCTAGAGAGAATGGCGCCAAAAACCTCCAAGTTTTTGGAGATTCAGAGATACTAATCAAAAAATTAATCAAGGAGGATCCTTTCAAAAATGCTGGTCTAGACAAAATGTTGTGCAGATTGAAGAGAGTCTTACTTGACTTTGACTCGTATAAGTTTTACCACATTCTTAGAAACTCTAATAGTGAAGCTGACGGGATGGCAAACAAAGGTTGTGCACTCATGAAAGGGCTTGCCATTGTAAACGGGGAAGATACCTTTCAAAATGCTTGAATCTGTCATAACCAAACAGTAGAATGTGAAGGATTCCAGCTATGTAATAGGGGTCGTCACAGCAAAGGCCCATATTTTCTTTCTACAATAAATAAAATCCACAACCGTTTCAGTTAAAAAATATATATATATTTTTTGAAAATCTTAGCTTATACCGAATGGAGCTAGAATCTTGTAGCCTTTGCAACAACTTAGTGTAAGCTAAATTAGAAAACAACTTTAAAGACCATTTCAATTGGATTGAAAATTCTAAAATATTCTAGAAATCTTCATTAATGTTCTATAATTTCTAGACTAATTTAGAATTTGAAAAAAAAATTAAAAGCTTTATCGTCTCAAAAGTATTATAAATTAAAATAGAAAAAATTTGTGAGCAATTATAGAATTAAGTGAAATATTTTTATTTTATTTATAAATTAACAAACAAATATTTGATTATGGAATTTCAAAAAAATAAATTAGAAAAAAAAATCCCTTTCAAAACTGGTCAGCAAAAATATATTTATAAATATTTAAAAAAAAATATATCTATCTACATGCTTGCAGTCCTTATTCTCCAAAATAAAAAATATGCTCACTCTATCTGTCATTAGTAATTTTATATATGTTGAACGTGGGTTCAACGCTCCCCATATGTTTGTGACTTGTAGGACTAACCGCCTCTCGTGGATCCTAACTCTGACAACTGTCGCGGAGACTAACGCCTGCGGGTTTTGGTCTAACGGCAATCGTGATTCCAACAATTGGTATCAGAGCGACAGGTCTCGAGTTCTAAACTCACCCGACTCACGTTGGGGGGGAGATTGTTGGACATTGGGTTCAACGCTCCCTGTGTGTTTCACAACATGGACTAACCGCCTCTCGTGGATCCTACCTAGTAATTGGTAGGGAAACTAATGCCTGCGGATTTTGGTCTAACAACAATTGTGATTCCAACATTATCCTATCATAATTCTAAAAAGAAAGTATTTATTTTTACACTTTATTATATCATGTTCTTAAAAAAAAATATTTAAATAATCCAAAGCAATATTACCACCATAAAAACAAATATTGACTTAATTTAAATCACAGTTATAACTAAACAAATACTATATAAAACTATAATGAATAACATAGCACAAACAGTTTTATAATTTGAAACAGAATCATTAGTGTATCAAATGGGGATTGTATAATTATGTTAAGCTATGGAGATTTTATAAATTTGTTAAACGTTAGAAAAATCATTAAAATAAAACAATGGAATAATATATATATATATATATATATATATATATATATATATGTATATGTATATGTATATGGCACATTATTGAATTTAAATTTGGGGAAAAAAATATATAAAAAAAAAATCTAAATTGTAAATAGGAAATTGTTTAATTCTTAGAATGGTTGCACATTCTAAAAGAAATTGGAAAATATTAGCTCATGTCTTATAAATTTCTAGAATATTTGAGATTCTGGTTTAGTGTAATTTAAAAAAAAGACAACTTTAAAAATAGTTTTAACAAAATTGGAGATCGAGAAATATTCAAATATTTATTAATATTTTTATAATTTTTAAAAATTTTAAAATGAAATGTGAAGTTTTTAATTGTATTCAAAAAAAAAGAAAAGATTTTATTGTTTTAAAAATATATATAAATTAACTCATATCTTTGGTTATAAAATTGTCATTTTAAAAGTGATTAAGTATTATGAAAGATTTTGAAAATCTTGGACTTATGTCTTATAAATTCATAGATTAGTATTTTGGACTTTTTGCAATGACTTAGTATACATTAAATATTACCCATATTTAAGAACCATTTTGACTGGATTGCGGCTTCTGAAATAATATGTTTATCTTCACTAATATTTTATAATTTCTGAAATATTTTAGAATTTGAAACAAAAATGAAGTTTGTTTTATTATTGTGAATATGAAAACCATTATAAATTAAAAAAAGAAAAGGTTTTTATTTTCAAAAAACAATTCTAAAATATTTTGAAAATCATGTTCTAGATTTGTAGATCAATATAGACCTTGCAACAACCTAATGTAGGCTAAATTTGAAAACAATTTTAAAGACCATTATAATTGAGTTGCAGATTCTAAAATATTTGGAAGTTATCCTAAATGTTCTATAACTTCTGTGAATATTTTAGAATTTCAAACAAAAATAAAAAGCTCGACAAATCTTTGATTATGAAATTACAAAAAAGTAATTTGTCTAGAAAAATTATAAATTATATTTTCAAAATATTACAAAAAAATATTTTTAAAACTAGTAAACAAAATAAATTTATACATATTTAAAAATTATGTTTTCAAAATAAAAAACAATACACTCTTTCCTACTATGATCATATTCTCAAATGAAATGCAGTACACTCTATCACATCATGATAGACTCACTTTGTCTTGTCATAATCCTCAAAAGAAAGTATTTACCTTTACACCTTATTCTATCATCCTCTTGGAAAAAAATTAAAAGTAATTACCTAGTCCAAAGTACAATTACCATTATAAAAACAAATATTTACTTAATTTAAAGCATAATTATAACTAAGGCATCTACAATATAAGACCGTATAAAATAACATGACAGAGAAGGCTTTATAATTCGAAGCAAAACCATTACTATATCGAATGGGGCTTGTATAAAAATGTTAAACTTAAAGAAAATCATTAGAATAAAATAATGGAATGGTTCTATAAAAATTATAATATTGAGGTAAATTATTGAATTTGGATTTGGAAAAAAAAAACAAAAAAAAAATCTACCTTATAAATGGGAAATTGTGTCTTTAGATATATGTCAAAAGTGAATTTATTTGTATTTTTTTTTAATATTTCAGAATATAATAGAGAGGAACTAAGTGAAGTAATTAGATTTTTTTATTGAATTCCAAAATATTCCAAAAATCCATAATTTAAATAAAAATGAATATAAAAAATAAAAATTGAATTAATATTAATATTATTGATACTAATAACCCTCATCCGAGTGCGAAATGGTTGAGAATCCCAATGGGGATCATAATTATGGCTGTTAAAATGAAGCCTACAACACATCAGTGAGCTCGACGATAGAGAGAGTAGGAGGAATTACAGTGATGGTCATGTGCGCATAGGTGAATCGCATGCTCGAGAGTCTGCTCATCAAGAAAATTGGGATATTGGATGGCGAAAGAGCCAACTTTATGAATTGAATTCGTTTTATCTCCTCCAATGTTGCATGCAGACTGTGGTGCGTCATTAGCAAGTTGGAAGTGGAAGCGGTTGGTAGTGGGAATTTGTTGGAATTTTCAGCGCGGAAAACATGGGGTATGTGACACTCTTCTTCTCCTCATTCTATCAAGATAACATGGAGATAGTTGGTATAGTTTTAGCTGACCCAATTCCTTGGAACAGTCGGTATGGGATGCCAGATGTCATGCTTTTCTGGAATCTTGGGGGGTACTATTTCTTTTCTGCGTTTGGGATGTCGGCGTTAGTATCAATTCATTTTGAAATAATTCTTTGGGTAATGGGAACCTTAGTCCTAGGTTTGGGGGGGTTACAGCCAGTCAGCCCAACATTACATGGATTTCCGACCCAGGCTCTCACCCATCAAGTTGAGGAAGAAGAGATATATAGTTAGTTGCTATGGTCCTAAATTACGAGTAATACTCTCGGTTGAGTCATGCAATACAAACATACCATGTGCCTCTACTGGATGATGAAAAATCTCATAGCTAAAGATACCATGCATACATAAAAGGGAACCACATCCAGATCTACTTAATCAATAAAATTGGAAATGATAGAAAATCTAATTTTACATTGTTTTGTTACATTCAACTGTGCATCCTTATTTACCCATCCCAATGGATATGGGTTTGGATGATCACGAACTTCCAACCCTAACTTTTTGACTAGCTCTGCTATAATGAGATTCGTCGACGATCTTGAGATGAACAAATCATCAATATTTTTCTTCTTAACCTATATCTTTATATGGAAGAGTTTGGCCATTTATTTCTCTTATTATTGTTGAAGGCGACTCAGATTCACCTCTTTGTGCACTAATATATAGCCAATCTTCTCATCCATTTTCAAACTTCTTTCAACTTGGTTTCTCAAATTAGTGTCCATGAGATTCTTCTTCTTATTATCTCTCTTCTTTTTCTTTGGGTTTA
Source organism: Pinus albicaulis (assembly GCA_034641835.2). Lineage (NCBI taxonomy): Eukaryota > Viridiplantae > Streptophyta > Pinopsida > Pinales > Pinaceae > Pinus > Pinus albicaulis. The sequence continues at coordinate 8,814 of JAXQQM020072294.1, read as the reverse complement.
GCTCTAGATGCAAATTCATACACTTATCCTTTGTATGACCATCAATGTTGTAATGGTTGCTGGGATATTTACACTAGTGCGTTGTCGCTGCCATATTTTTATATTTTCCCCATTTTTTCTTCTTATTCCCCTACTTCAAAGGATCTTATCGCTGCTTATTCTTTGATCCACTTTATTGCACTCATTTTAGGCCTATGTTTTTCACGTATTTCACCTCTACATAAGCGTCGTCCATCTTTTTAGGCTTGAACAACAAAACTTGCTCACACAAATAGCGGTGTAGACCCCCAAAATACTTCAGGAGTACATCTGGGTTATTTGGAAAGATACCTAACATTATAGCCTTTATTGGAGCAGGGTCACCTAGGGTATATTTTTGGTTAAGTTTTTTTTATGTTTTGTTGTGTGCACTGTGTGAAAGAGTCAAAGGGGCTTTGGTGCGGGCCAAAGTCCCTCAATCAATGTAATGAGCTCAAAGGGAAAACCATGAGTCTCAAACCATGGTTTGAGACCATGGTATCCTCGCGCCCAGTTAGTATAAATATGTAAGGATCGAGTCATGAAAATATATCTATTATCTTGTGATGGTTGTTGCTTAAGGCTTTGATCTAAGTCTAGGTTTTTTGATAGAAAGGCTCATGCTGGCTGTGTGTAGACTCCTTTGGTTGTGTGCGCAGGAGGATAGATTGTACTGAAGGATTGAATGTATTGGGATTTAAATATCTTTTTATAGAGAAGTCTGTTTTGGCGAACCTAGACTTTTATGCAATTTCCTGTGTTATTTATTTGTTATTTTCTTTAAGATCTGAATCTATTATGTTATTGGATATTTACTTCTGTTAATGGTTAATTGCATCTGCGCTAATAAATGAAGTACATTTTGTGTGAATATCAATTGATTAATAGATCTCATTGAAGTATATATGATTAATGTGCATAATTATATTGAAGTATTATTTGATAATATACGAAGGGTTTGATCCGTTGATTTGTTAATGTGCACACCTCTTATATTATTTGTTCCAGCACCCCCCCCCCCCCATACTGCTTCGGGTGACACTTTGATCTGCACAAGCAGGTCACTGTCGAAAGGGCCAGTAGTTGGAGGGTTTGTTGGTTGTGTGATAAATCTAAACCTGGTTTAGGACCTCTCAAGCCAACAAATGGTTATGTTGCGGGGGATGCGATCATTTTGAGGGAGGTTTGAAGTTTTGGCATCCTACACAGAACAAATTACAAGATTGGCTTGATAAAAAGATCCTTGAGTTTGCGATGTAAGAGAATAGTAGTTCTAAATGGCCTGTTGAAGATTGGGTACAAAATTACATATATACAGACATCCACGAGATTTTCTTTGATTCCTTTATGACTGAATTGAATTCATGGTTGTCTTGAATTACTGAATTTCAGACCTGCGCAAAGTACGACACAATCACTGAGTGGACTCCAGATTTAGTACAACAGTTAGAAAAGGCTAGCAACAAGATCACCCACGTGGTAGATCATTGGATCGATCGTGTTCTGGGAGGATTTGTAACTGAGTTTTCTATTGATCAGTTTGTATCTTATTTTGAAGCTGAGCGAATATTTTTCAAGGGTACAAAAGTTAAGTTCCTGCGATCTTTGATGTCGTGGATTAAGATGCTATTTTGTGAACAGGATAATCTGTCAAGTCATATTAAGTGAGTGTCACGAAAAGGCCCAACTACGTGCAATGGAATAACTTACCACATAGATCTAGAATAAGGGTTTATTTATAGTCCTCTCAAGGGTAGATTTGAGAGTGATGAAGAATCAAAGACTAGTAGATCTCATGAATCTACACACTCTAAAGAAGAAGTCTCACAAGATCATAATAATCTTGGAGCATTGGCCATATTTTAGATCCCATTCACTCCACTTCCAAACTCATCTCACAAGTCATCCACTCCGCCTCCACCTCCACCATCAAGCATAGATATCACTGGCTCCATGAAGTTTCCTACTTTCCTTGGTATTGGGAATGAAGATACAAAATAATTTTGGTTTTTCACTGATGTTGTATGGAGAACATAGCAGGTGAACAATGATTATGTTAAGAAAGCGTAGTTAGCCACTTCTTTTCAATATCGTGTGCTGGACTGGTATATAAGATATGTAGGAGTGAATCCTAATGCTCCTATTGATGATCTGAAGGCTTCTCTAAAATACCAATTTAAGAGGTCGAAATAATTTGTGCAATGTGTCACTGAGTTAAAAGAGATTCATCAAGAATTGAATGAATTTGTATGGGATATGGATCAAAGATTGAAGCACACTATCAGAGATAGTGGATTCACTATTGATGATACCCAACACAAGGAATGGTTGATTTCTATGATGCTCCCACATCGGCACTGACCCTTAAGTCAACATAAGATTGCCATGCATGCTGAGGCCATAGAAAATAAAAGATATTTATAAATTTGACATGATTAATATATTGAAAATAATTTTTAATTTCCACTAAAACCAAACTTTACTTATAATACATTAATAAATATAAGGTATTACATGGATTTTTTTTTAATTTTATTTCTATGTTCGTATAAATTAATAGAAATTTTCGAACATAACCCTAAATTTGATGAGTTAAGAAATTAGGATAGGTCGTATTTTGACAAAATATTTTGAAAGTAGTATCTTATCAAGGTATATGCAACACAATCTAAGCATGAAAAATACCTTCATCTTCAACAATATTAGTGAAAAAGGATGGTAGATTATTTTGCCCATATTATTTTGGGAACTTTCCAACGCCTAATTTCATCATGGAGCACAATTTTTTATTTTTTTACTATGTTGATTTTCTTCTTGTCAAAACAATTATATAATTTTGATCATATAAGTTAGGGTTAATCACCACCTTCTAATATATTTATTTCATCACAATTTATCATTAATAAAATTTAATATATCTATAATATTATCATTATTATTTATAATTTAGTCCCTTATGATTTAAGTAATAATATGCATCTTTATGGCATCCTTTGTTGTGTTGTTCTAGATAAATTTTGAAGCAATTTTGATGGAATCATCTTGTCCTCCATGTTTCTTAACATATTCTTATACATTAGGTACGAAGTTATAGCTATGCCCTCAACATGGTGAATACTAAATTTTGTGAAAATGCATTTCTTTTAATTTTGAGATTATAGTTTTTATGGCATATTCTGAAACATTTTGAAAATATTGGCTTATGTCTTATAGATTGAAATCTATAACATTAATGGTTTACTGTACATTAATTATTACACAACTTTAAAGATGGATTTAACTTCACTAATGTTTTATAATTTCTAGAATATTCTAGAATTCTAAACAAAAATGGAAAAAAATATTGTGATGAACTTGAAAACCACTATAAAATAAGAAATGAAAAGCTTTTTATTGTTCCAAAAACAATTATTTATTAAAGTGATTACATACTTCCGAAATATTTTGAAAATCTTAGCTTATACCACATAGATTTCTAGAATACTCTAGATATATTCTTTGCAACAATTTACTCAGAACTAAATTAGAAGATAATTTTAAATACCATTTCAATTGAATTGTAGATTCTAAAATATTCTAGAACTCTTCATTAATGTTCTATAATTTCTAGAATATTTTAGAATTTGTAAAAAAAATCGAAAACTATTTTATCATTTTGAAAAGTATTATAAATTAAAAAATAAGAAACAAACCTAATTTCCCATTGGGCAGATTAAGACCAAAGTATTATCTTGATGTAACTTGCTCTTTTGATGAATGAATGAAAGGTCTTACTCAACTTTTAAAAAAAAAAATTTGATACTTATATTAATATTAACTATGTTAATAATAATTCATATTAATACATTACTAATACTTTGATATTAATATCAGTTGATGCTAATACTATTTTTTATTAATTTTGATATGGGGAAATATCAAATTGGAAAATTCTCACGCACACGTATCCATTCCTCTCGGTTCATAATGATTTAGCAAGGCAATATGCAGGCATGATTGAGTCGATCATCACGGCCTCGGCAGGATTTCCTTTGTAAGACGCCAATGATTTCGGCACACCCACTTTCTCGGTGACATGCTTCCTGATGTACTAACAATGGGTATGTTTTCTCCCGTGTTATTCAAGTGGCCAGATCCGGCGACTCTGTTCGGCCATGCTCCGCTGGATATTCCAGATCCCTCAAATTGAAGAAATACCACTCTTTATCCGTCGAAAAAGCCTTTGTTGAAACACATTGAACACATATAAATATTTATATGGTGAGAGAGTATATCGCAGACTGTAACAGAAAATAAAAGTAAGGCATAGCCATGTAAACTCAGATTTGGAAAAATGGTCGTGTTCGTATAGATCAATGTCTGCAATAAGGTTCGCGAAGTACCTGCAATATGTTCATGGGTTATAATAAATATTAACAATGTGAACGATTACATAAAACAAGATTTACTTGACAGTTAAAGTAGTAGGATCTAATGGTGGAAGAACTTTCAATCATCTAACGTTGGATCTTGTACGTCGTGTTCTTCCAAGAGAGATCACCTTACGCCATGTATATATATATATATATATATATATATATATATATATATATATATATATTAACTACTTATATATATTAACTACTTTGAATTATTATTATTGCTTTTAATTATATAAAAAAATAATATATAAGTTGAATAAACAAGGAAGTGAATTAACATATATACATTTGAATAAATAAGGAAGTGAATTTTTGTCCATTAAAATTTATTTCTAATTATAATTCATTTTATTTGACACACATTTTTTTTAATTAATCAATTTAATTGAAAGAAAAAAAAATGACATAGATCTCAACTTTTAATTTTCATATATTACTAAAAATATTGAAAAATATTCCATAAAAATTAAATCCATACGATCTATCTTTAATAATTAAACTGAAATTTCAAAAACTCAAATCCAAAAAAACAAACACACCAACATAAATAATTAACAAATAAAACCTAATAATATAATTTTAAAAATAAAAACATATAAAATAATACTTAAAAGGACAAATATTTTAACGGCCCAGAACTAAAATAATCCTACCCTAATGTAATCATGATAATTTATTTTAGCTTTTGTTAGAGGACATGAACATTTAAAGTAATGCACACCATGTAATTAGCTTATATGGCCACAATTATAAAAAAAATATACATTTGTTCCACGTTGTGATATTACGAGCATAATAATTTAATCTTATCTTTGTGAAAGGTATTAAATTATAAAATAATACATACAGTGGTTTCGTTACGTTAACTAGTTTTATAAGTAAACTATGGTTTTTCGTATCATCTTGGCAATTGTTTAGCAAAAATATTGTTAGGTTGACTAGCTTTATGAGGCCACAATTAAAAGCCTGGTCAAGTTCACTTTATTTATTCCATTTTCTTCCAATCTCACACTTTATTTTAATCAATTATTTGCACACCAAATTTTATTATTTTATAAGTTGTTGAGACATAAGTGGTATGATGACAGGTTTGATCGACGGGTGGGATAATTATAAAGAAAGTGAAACCCCTTCTAGAATATTGATCACACATTTTATATTAATTGTTGGTTGAGTCCTCCGTATGGTCTTCGCAGTTATCATCATGAGATGCTATATTATATCACCTTTGAAATGTAACCGTCGAGTAACCATCATTAGTGGGTGGACCGTTTTGAGCATATATGGATGGCATGGTGTAAGTGCCACCTCCCCATTATTCAGCCGTGGTTCGCAATCCCAAACTTATTACATTCAAAATATGACGTTGGATTGCCGCTCATCAATACCGTTTGGGTCAATTTCACATAGGTTTTGTTTTAATATAAACGAGAGGAGGCCAAATTTCAAAGGGACGGCACCAGCATAGAAGAAAGTATGAAGTGGAGTCATAAACCTTGGCCTCCTTTATACGTGATTACGTATTTCTTACATAAACCTTGGCCTCATATAACCATAGAAGGATCTATGCATGTTATGCATGCTTGTATTTAGAATGGAGAGATAACTCTAGAAATAATTTTAAATGCATTAAATATTACTTGATTAAGAAAATTACACTAAGAAGGTAGATAGAGAAGGTAGATAGAGAGACTGCTGCACAAGATACCCTAGAAACAATCTTTTTACATAAACTTTTCTTAGAAGAATTCTAAGATGAAAATTTTGCTAAATATTGAAGGGAGGAATTAGTGAAGAAACTAAGTACTATGGAATATTGAAAGTATATATTAATGAAACAATAAGTTTTGGATCAAATAAAAAGAGTAAACATGCATGTTATTTGTCAAAGATCACGCTGAAATAGGCTATAGAATAAAATATATTTCAAACACAAAATACATCATTATAGATTTATATATACAAATTACGTGTTTAAATCATATTCAATATCTATATAAAAGCGGTGGGTTCAGGGACCCTATTCATACAAAATGAATACAATGTATATAAAACATGAAAATGACTCCAAAACCTGTTGCTTATTTATACTCTAGAGTTAAATTGAAATAAAAAAGTAATAATAATAATAATTCCTTGAAACTAAAAACATGCTCGAGATCGAGCATGCATAAAAATCTATACAATAAAGTTGAGAAGAAGCAACCATGACCCTCATTAGATGACCTTAATCTCCATTTAATTAAAGACTAGTGGAAGAAGAGTGACATTAAAGAGGTTCATTCCTATTATATTAAAAAAGGTCAAATTATTAAGTTGAGAAAGTTTTAGTTAGGTATTGGAATCACAATTGTCGTTAGACCAAAACTGACAAGAATTAGTCTATTCTACAATTTCTAGAGTTAGGATCCATGAGAGGAGGTCAATACATGTCGTGAATCAGAAGGGTAGCATTGAAACCAATGTCCAACAATCTTCCCCCAACACAGCCAACTGAGTTTCAAACTAGAGATATGTGGCTCTAACATCACTTGTTGGAATCATGATTTTCATTAGACAAAAACCCATAGGCATTAAGCTCAATTAAAATCACTATATTTGGGATCCAAAATAGGTGATTAGTCCATGTTGTGAAACACATAGGGAGGGAAATTAAGAGGCTAATGTGTTGGCATTAATGTTAATGTGCATTATGATCTTGTCACATTATCTATGTCAACCTAGGATGTCTACCCGAGGAGTCTTTATCATGTTGGCACTGATGAAATCAAACATGGATATTTGTCTTTGATAATCAAGTAGGTTTCATTATGCATTATTAAGGTGATTCTAATGATTACATATGGGCTATAGGTTTTGAAGAATCTTCGAGAGGAAGATGGGAAAGTTATGGAAGAGTTTGAGTCGTTTTACTGAGTTTTGGGTAGAGAAACAGAGATACACATGTGCCAAGAGGAAAACATACGTTATAATTCACCCTATTAGGCTTGTAACATATGTTATAATGCACTTCCCAAATGGATAGGGTGTTTTACTTCCTGTATGGGAGGAGAAACAAAAAATACTCTAGCAAAACCATAGAATTTCTGAAGGTATTCATATGTGGGAGGTTGTCTAATTCCATCAAATACTACCATCCACAAATCCATGGCTTTCTCATGGTATTATTCTTTGTTATTACAGTACCAGATGTTTTATTTTGGGTATGTTATTTGGAAGGGTATCATCACCCAGGTTCCTCTATATTTCATTTAAGAGGTCATACCCCTGTAGACATGTTCAGTTCATTAAATTATTAATATGCCTTTCACAAGTAAACTCGACCACAATTACATGAAAATTTCCATGCTATATTCAGTCATTTTTTTTTCAATTTGAGAATCTTTTGTAATTAATACCTCAAATTAAAGTATTAACGGAGGTTTTTTCTCTATTTCTTGTATCAGGTTTCAGCTCCACACTCCATTTCGCAATTTCCTTTCACAATATGATCAGAACCACCCCCCCCCCCAACCCCCCTTTCTTCTTATGAGACTATCATGATGTCGGGGTTCTCCTACAAGCTTTTGATTGATAAAAATGTTGATCTTCAATGACCACAACAATTTTTCCTTTTATATTCTCTCTCTTAACCATTTGGCCCATTAAACTTTAACGGTGTATTTAGCTTCAAGTTTTTAAACCTATGTTTTAGCACGTAGTATGACAATTGTATTATAAATAAATGACTCTGAGTTTTCTTAATCAAGTCATTTTGAGTACCCTTTTAATATAATTATTGTACTTTTTGGGTCCAAATACAACTGAGTACATAACTAATATGAAAAAGTATATGTTATATACTTGAGCTTCATAATTTCACTTATATTATTGTATGCTTCTTCGGCTTTGAAACATAAATTTTTTCTTTACATTAACCACCAAAGACATAAAAAAATTCATCGTTTTCCATAACTAATCAATTATAGCATATGTTTATAATCACCTTGCTTAATACTCCCATGTGACTTGAGTAGGTATTTCTTACCCATTTATCTCAATATTCTTTCACAACTCCCCGTGTATCCAAAATTATGTAAGCTCATGGAACCCACTCTATAGGAGTGATATTATATGCATTTATATTTATCTATTATTCCCAACCAGTTTCATATGTTTGTAATGCGGCGGTTAATTTTGTGGTTAAGATTTCTCTAATGTACATGTATAGTCATATGTATGAATACATCAAGAGTTAAATAATCTTCAATTTTTTCTTTATTTTTTATTACAGGATACTAAGCCTATATTTTGTGAACCTTGTACCCTATTTTCAAAATCACAAGCACACTTGTATACGTCGTGAAAATCCCACTCAACAATCATATATTATTTG
>JAXQQM020091542.1:0-40702 GCA_034641835.2 Pinus albicaulis | reverse complement strand
AGTGGGCTAACAATGTTCAGCATAATTGCTGAACTTACTCATGGACTGTGCGATCTTAATTATTCATGCATTAAAGATATTAAATAACCATAAAACAGAATGTGTTATTTAGTTACAAAACAAAACCATTATTCATCATAGACATTCATAAATAGTACACAAAAATAAAAAACATCATTATAACTCATATTTTCTCAACAGTTCATTCGTTAACATCTAGATATATCTCATACATCCACTTTCCACCCTGCGCACATAGTTGCAAGGGCCTACGCATATAGCTGCAGTCTTTCCTAAGGTATTTGTGCACACAACTGTAGGAGCCTTTTCCTCTAACCCAAAAAATAGACTCTAACTCAGTCTAACATCCAAATGCATCACAAAATATATCTCATTCATAACCTGCCTATACTGTTGATCAGTGGTTGTCATTGATGTCAACCCAATCAACACCATGGGCTACCCCCGATCTTGCATGGGAATTTTTACTTGTCAAATTACTCTATTTTGAGTCAATGATATTTTGGATGTTTTCTACTTGTCGAGATGTTTCCATTAATATATGGCACACCATGTAATTCTTCACGGTTTGAGAGATATTCGTGTTTGAAGTTAGTAACCCTGTTAGTCGGCTAAAACCCCATGGGGTTGTGGCATGCCACTAATCATTGGTTGTGGTCATTGAATAGTCAATAATTAATAATTTTTTAAACTCCTAAAATCCCTCCAATTTTCACTTGTTGAATACCCTGTCAACCTAAGCATTTATATAAATTGTGACCCTCATTTCCTCCTCATGCAAGGATTTCGCTACTTAGAACAGGTCATCGTGGAATTATCGCTATAATTTTTTTTATGTGAATCTTCAGATGCTAAGAAAAAAACCCATTTGAGCCACAATCCTGATGAAGTGCGTGACCAATTTTCAAATATTGGTTCGCTATATTTTCGGAGATACGATATGAGGAAGTTAGAATTTTGCAGGCTCCCGAATTTCATGTCAAATAGGTGACCTTGGGAAAATCATCATAAATTTCTCTCTGAGAATTGGATTCAAACCTTATAAAAGGTGACAGAAAGAGGATGTACTTTATTTTGTTGGATATCATTTTCAGGAACGAAGGTTGAAACAGTGACACGTGGCACTGGGTACAAGTTCTCTCTACTAAACTAGTCTATAATCAGGTCATCGTAGGAGATTGGGCATAACTATTTCTTGAAGAATCCAATATTGATCAGACCTATGGGGTTGGAAAGAGGGCTTAGAGGGCCATGGGGTGCGATTTCAAACCTTTGATATCTAAAATTACATAGATACAGTAGATTCAATATCGAGCTTCTAGAAGGCAATAAATAATATGCATTCAAGGATCACTGCAGTAAGGACAACACATCAAAATTCAAGGGTAAGTCTACTACAACAAGGTATGTATGATTATTGTTTGAATTTTAATTTGAATATCATCTCTGACATGTGTTTTTGCAGGACAGTGTAAGTATTATTTATGTATGTTTGATTGGGTTTTGTTCATAAATTTTGAACATATTTACATTTCACTTTTGAATATTTCTCTGACATATGGTTTGCAGAGCAGTGTGAATATTTTGTTTGTATATTGGTTTGGGTCTTGCTCATTAATGCACGTGCAGGAAGGAGGAAACAATAGGAAAAATTAGACACATAATATAAGGGTAATGTAAAGCCAAAGTACCATTACTTGAAGCAAGCACAACAATACCTAAGCAATTGCTAGTGTTCAAAGAAGCAGTGTCAAGCAAAGTATCAAGTCATAGTGTGTGTAATATTCCCAATTAGCCATGAGCTAGTTGGAATATTAATTTTTGTTTTGCTGTTTGTTTGTAGAAATTTATTAATACTGATGTATTACCAGATTCTCCTGATCTAACAAATTAATCTTATGTTAAATACAAAATCCTTCCACTGTTAATTTTGCAGAAATTAAATCGCAAATTGCAAACACATGTGAAGAAAATCAATCGAACATAAACACAGTTGTTTAATGGGAAAGCTTAAAGCTAAAAACCCTAACTATCATATATTATGTATATCAATGGATCATGTAATAATCTCATACAAAGCTTAGTACATCAAGTTCTCATTACAATCAACAATCATTGCACACTGTCATGCAAAAATTTGCATATCTATGCACCAATTTCTTGCCTCCTAACAACCTGCCTCCACTGCGCAATCCCTGGTGAATAATACCCCTGAATGAATTCGAATTGGCCTTGCCTTGACTGCGCAATACTCATTGGCATCTCCAATGTGTGTCAAATGCATTGAATGCATCACTATAGTCACAACAGATAGTCCATCTCACCCTTTCACCTATCTTCCACTGGGTCTCCACTGGAATTGACATGCAAGTAGTTAACTGTTGTATTTGTTCAATTGTTAGTGAGTTATTAGTTGTGAATTAATTAACTAATTAATTCACTAAGCTCTCACTAGTGTATCTTTCAGTTAGACTAGATACAACTAGCTCAACTAAGTTTAACTCACTTAACTAAGTTAAACTGAATAACAACTCCATTAACTACTCTTCCAATTCTGTCACAACTTTTCCACTTTAGTTCTAACTGAGTCCTCCATGCATGAGTCACCAACCATCCTAGGAATTGCGTAATTCCTTCAGCCCACTGATTTTCCAAATCTGTTCACTGAAATAAAGTGCTCCAAGAGAATAAGTTGATATTTATTGTCGCATTATTATTAAGGGTTAATAATAATCGACATGCACCTATTTTTAGATTGACGATCTATAAATAGACTTCACCCAATATTCTAAAAATATAATTTCATCTGTTTTTCACATTTGATCAAACATATACAAATAACATCCTGCAACTTATAGAATATGCTCACCATGTCTAAAAATAGACATACACCTAAAAATAGCCTGCGAGCCCCACTTAGTGAAGGTGCTTACTTTTCACTAAGCTCATCATCTTTGTTGAATCTCAATATCTCTCTCAACAAGATAGGATTATCCTTCACCCCGATCCTTACCTCTATGGTAAGGTACTTCGAAATTCTACCCCTACTCGAGCGCCTTCGTCAGAATATCTGCATCCTGATCTCCCGTAGGAATGTACTAAAGCAACATGATCTTCCACTGCACACAATCTCTGATGTGATGATACCGAATATAAATATGTTTAGATCTATCATGAAACACAAGATTAATCGAGAGTTTAATAAAACTCCGATTATCACAATGTATCATTGTAGGATCTAAATGTGAACCGAACAAACTGACCAGGATCTTCCTCATCCAAATGTGCCTCTGCGCCTTGACTTCGTTTTCCATGTACCCCCGTTTTCCGCCGAGCTTCGAGTTGCGGATCTTTGTTTCTCGCCGTACCGCAAACCGGGGCCGTAGAGATCTGATACCGAAAACCCTTCATTATGTGCTCTTTCTATCCGTTGGGCTGCCCGCCCAATCTGCATCCGTGAAGCCATGCAACTTCACCTCATCTGTCTATCTGTACCATAAGCCATACTCAGATGTGCCCTTGAGATATCCTCAACATATGCCGTATGCTCTGCAAGAGCTGGTAGGCTTAACCATCGCCGACTGCCGGTTCACCGCATAGCATATGTCCGGTCTCAGACAACTAAACACATGAGCGAACCCACCAATCGTCGACAACAAAGCAGCATCCACTACCTCTGTCGATGTAGCATCCTCTTTCCTCCAATTTCCTGGAAGAGGAGTATCCATGGGCTTGCAGTTCTCCATGTGAAACTTACCAAGTATCTCCCGAGCATACTTGCCTTGAGACACAAATAGTTCACCATCTCGCTACCATATTTCCAATCCAAGGAAATAATGAAGGAGGCCCAAATCCTTCATCTCAAACTCCTTTGAAAGATCTACCTTGCATGACTGTATCAACTGCTCATCACTTGTTAGTATTAAATCATCAACATAAAGAAAAATGATTAAAAGCTTACCCTCCACCACAATTTGGTATAGGTTTGCATCCGCCTCACTCTTGGTGAAGCCAAGTCCAGTGAAATAGTTGTCTATCCGCGTGTACCAAGCATGGGGTGCTTTATTCAGCCCATACAACACTCTTTTGAGTCTGCACACATGCAACTCGATGTTGAAGACCTCAAATCCTTCAGGTTGCTCAATGTACACCTCTTCCTCAATGATCCCATTAAGGAATGTAGTCTTCACATCCATCTGATGAATGTGCCAACCCATCTGCACTGAGAGAGAAAGGATGGTCCTTATGGAAGAATACTGTGCGATAGATGTCTTCATAATCAATCCCCTCGATCTGTGAGAATCCCTAGGCAAAAAATATTTCCTTATACTTCTAGACACTCCCATTATCAGATTTCTTTACCTTGTAGATCCATCTTGAACCTACCGCTGATTTACCCACCGGCCTTGGAACAATCTCCCAAGCATTGTTTCTGACAATGGAGTCATACTCCTCCACCATGGCATCTACCCATGTGGGCTCCTGCACTGCTTCTTCAAAAAAAGATGGCTCTGTCACGATACACTTGCTCATAAGAGCCATGTATCCAGTAAATTGGTCAGGTGACTGTCTCTGTCTACGTTGTGATGTAGGGACTCCTACATTCTCTACCACATCAAGCTTCAATCTCTCAGCTTCTGTGGTACGCCTTTTGCCTATTCTGATGTTTGGTTCTGTATGATTGGACTCCACTCCATGAATCTCCTCCTGTGGCTGATCCACATCTAGAGGCTTATCTTTGGGAACAAGTAGCTCCTCCTCTACATGCAAGTGTAGCTCCATCTCAAGCAAAAACTTCATGGCTTTGACCTCATTGAATTTTATATCCCGTCGCACTATAGTCATTCGACTGTTTGGAAAATACACACGATAATTATGTGGTGTTTCTGTGTACGCCACAAATATCCCAACTTCTGCAGTCGGCTCTAGCTTCTTCCTGGAATCCTTTGTCACATGAATGTAAAAAGATGAGCCAAAAATCTTCAAATGAGAAATAGCAGGCTTCTTACCAGTAAAAGCTACTTCAGGTGTACTCATGCCAAGTACTCTATGAGGACAACGGTTTTGCACATAAACCACAATGTTGCATGCTTCCGCCCACAAGTGCCTTGGTAGGCCCTGGTCATGCAACATAGTTTGTGCAACACCCACGATCGTTCTATTATTTCTATCTGTGACCCCATTCTGTTGTGGGTTATGAGGCGCTATGAGTCCTCTTCGAATTCCTTCTTTTCTACAGAAGTCTTTGAATTCGTTAGAGATATATTCACCACCATTATCGCTCCGCAGAGCCTTCATTTTCCTCCCTGAATCCTTCTTCACCAATGCTTTAAACTCATAGAACTTTGAGAATTTTTCACTCTTCTTCTGCATGAAGAAGATCCAGCAGCTACAAGAATAGTCATCAACAAATATAACATAATACCTATGTTTTGTTGTTGAACCAACCGAGAAAGGTCCACACACGTCTATGTGAATTCTCTCCAGGATCACCGAAGCATGGTTCTCTGTCTTATGAAAGGTGGTCTTCACAAAATTACCCATAGTACATGCCTTGCACTGATCTGAATGTGCAAGATTACCCTTGGGAAGTCTAGTAGAAATTTGCTACAAAATATTCAAGGCGCCATGGTGAAGATGGCCCAATTTCCTGTGCCATAATTCACCCTCATCCCAGCTCACCACTTCTTCTGCTTTGCCCATCATTGCAACGCAACCATCTACCTCTAGCTTGTAGAGATTCTTAACTCGAATTCCTATCCTCTTGGTTTTACCCGTTGTTTTATGTCACAAGAAGGATTTTCCCTCGCTGAAAACAACGTCATAATCTCTGTCCTCCAACATAGCAACCCAGACCAAGTTTTTCTTCAGACCTAGAACATGCATAACATCTTTTAACAAAAATGGTTTACCTGACTCCCTCTTAAAGGTAATGGTTCCAATGCTGGACGTAGTGTATCTACCATCATCGTCCATCTCTATATGCATTTGGAGATCCTTATCCTCCAAGTCACTAAATAATTCCTTGTCTCCCGTCATATGGAAGGAAGCACAATTATCAAGATACCACACCAATCCCATTGCACTTGAAACCAAGCATGCGATCAAAGAGAAATCAAGTTCAAATTGTGAGGCTAAGGCCTCACCCCCTACAGCTCCAACAGCCTTCTTGTTCTTCTTTTTCTTTGGGAAGTTAGTGGCAAGATGCCCATGTTCGTGACAATGAAAACACTTCACTTTGGACAAATCCATCTTCTTGCCTTTAGCCTCAGATTTTGGATGGGATTTCTTCCCCTTCCCTCTCCTTGCTGATCAGGTGATCATGTCCAAATTAAAAAAATGCTAAAAAATGGAACTGCTTAGAATTGGTTGTAACCTGAACGACCGGCACCAGAATCTGACGTTGTATGTGAAAGTTATGCATGTTTGAAGTTTTCAGTATCCTTCAAAAATCGAGTTTGACCAAGGTTGACTTTGACTTTGGAAATATTAAAAAAATAATATTCCATGAATATTCCTTAGAATATTCCCTGAAATATTCCTTGGAATATTCCATCTAGGCGAATGAGGCTTTGACATATGGCACATCCTTATTGGTTGTTTGGTTGACTTGTTTAAGAGCGGACAAATCAGGAGTTGCCACATGGCAGGCCCGGAGACCGCCACATGGCCCTAGGTTGGACATAAATGGCATATCAAAAATTGTTGCACTCCCCTAGGTTCGAACCCCGGACCTCACCGCCGCAAGCACAAGCGCTCGACCAGTCCGCCTATGCAATGGTTCTTAACCATGGTAGTGGAGAGGTTCTATTTATTGTTTGAATTTTAAAATGGCGGAAAAAAATTAAAGAACTAGCCCTCAGGGAACATATGACTAGGGCCCGACGACCTTGGCCTTAAGGCTAAAAACCCGTGGAGAAAACAATTATCAAACCATATTACATGTAAATGTGACCACGTTAAAAAAACCGTTAACTGATGATATTAATGTTACGGTTGGGGTGGATAAAGCCACGGTTCTGTCGGCGGCTAGGGTGGTGGTCCATGCGACCTACCACCCCCAAACATTTAATTTAACCAAACAGTTTCTGCCCAAAATTGGAGCGGGTCCACTATTTCCGGCGGATTTTTCCAATTTGGTCGGGTTAACTCCAGTTCTCCCACATTTAGTGGGGTTTTCAATTGACACTGGGCAAAAGTTTGTTTTCATCATAAATTCTCCAATATTGAACCAATTGGGACACAATTTTAGTGAATTTTGGGTATTATGAGCATTATGGAGAGTTTGGGATAGGTTTCAGTGTGAACAGAGGTGTTATACAAAAATTTTTTCTTGAAGGAAGCTTGGAGAGCCACTAGGGCCATCAGGGAAAAGGAGCTGTATTGGGCTATACTTCACTGTTTGAGGTGAAACAAAAGCCATTTTTAGCTTATTTTTGTCTTCTAAATTCAATTTCACAGTTGGTTTTGCCTGTTTAGGCACATTTCTCACTGTATAAAAAATTTGAGCAACTTAATAGAGCAAGGACATGACCATTGGGAGCCTTGGACCTGGAAGATGTAGCCCAGGAGGCTCATCATGTTGCTGTGTTATGTTATGGTGTAATTTATCTACTGTGTATTTCTGATTTAAGATTTTAAACTTTAATTTTAATTAACATTCCCTCACACATAAACTCATAACCAGTTATCAAAAACACTTTGTTTAACTTGCAAGACATGGAGAATAATTTGCACACTTAATTAAATGGAAATCTATACTTTTCACAACATTTTAAAATACTTCCATTTTCAGATCACTTGCTTTGGCAGCCAAAGTGTAATTCTCCATCCCTGGTATTCCGCTTATCTCCTCCTGCATAAGATTCAACCAAAGTCGCTCCCAATCCGACAGTTTCTCCCATCCATTGACAGAGTCTTCATAGTTGTGCCAACTATTCAGAAGCCCAAGGAGAGCCAAGCTCACCAAGTCATCATCTGAAACTGTAATCCCCACACTCCCCATCTCATCCCTACATTGGACAAACTTTGCGAGATATTTTGGAATATTGTTGCCCTTCTTCATTTTGATTTTCCTGAGCTCATCTTTTAGTGCCAAATTCCTATGGTCGTTGTTGCTTTGGAAAAGATCTGTCAAAGCCTTCCACATTGCAAATGGTGTGGCTTTCCTGTGAAGGCTTGACACAATATGGTCTTTCACACCTTCCAACATAATTATTCTTGTCTTTTCTACCTTCTTTTTCCATGCGTCAAGTAATGCAATATCGCTAGAAGTAGGCTTAGGAACATCGCTATCGACGAAATCCTTCAGTCCATTATCTTCAAGCACCACCTCCATCCTATCCTTCCAGGCTATGTAATTCGAGCTACCCTCAAGGGCATACTCCAATTGCAACCCATTGAAAGACATTTCAATGAATACTCAACTGTCGCACCAAGAAATTTCTGCAACAAATTCGAATTGTCCACCAGCACAAAACTCAGCATTGCTTCACAATTGCAATCTCCAGCGATTAACACTGCTCTAATACCATGTATAAATTTATTAATACTGATGTATTACCAGATTCTCCTGATCTAACAAATTAATCTTATGTTAAATACAGAATCCTTCCACTGTTAATTTTTTGGAAATTAAATTGCCAATTGCAAACACATGTGAAGAAAATCAATCGCACATAAACACAGTTGTTTAACGGGAAAGATTAAAGATAAAAACCCCAAATATCATATATTATTTACATCAAGCTTATTACATCAAGTTCTCATTACAATCAACAATCATTACACACTGTCATGCAGAAATTTGCATATCTATGCACCAATTTCTTGCCTCCTGACAGCCTGCCTCCATAGCGCAATCCCTGCTGAAGAAGACCCTTAAATGAATTAAAATTGGCCTTGCCTTGACTGTGAAATCCTCATTTTCATCTCCAATGTGTGTCATATGCATTGAATGCATCACTATAGTCACAACAAATAGTCCATCTCACCCTTTCACATATCTCTCCACTGGGTCTCCACTGGAACTGACATGCAAGTAGTTAACTGCTGTATTTGTTCAGTTGTTAGTGAGTTATTAGTTGTGAATTAATTAACTAATTAATTCACTAAACTCTCACTAGTGTATCTTTCAGTTAGACTAGATATAACTAGCTCAATTGAGTTTAACTCACTTAACTGAGTTACACTGAATAACAACTCCATTAACTACTCTTCCAACTCTGTCACAACTTTTCCACTTTAGTTCTAACTGAGCCCTCCATGCATGAGTCACCAACCACCCTAAGAATTGTGTAATTCCTTCAGCCCACTTATTTGGAAAATCTGTTCACTGAAATAAAGTTCTCCAAGAGAATAAGTTATCATGCACATATTTTTAGAATGACGATCTATAAATAGACTTTGCCCAATATTCTAAAAAGAGAATTTCATCTATTTTTCACATTTGATCAACCATCTACAAATAGCATCCTGCAACTTATAGAATATGCTCACCATGTCTAAAAATAGACATACACCTAAAAATAGCCTGCGGGCCCCACTTAGTGAAGGTGCTTACTTTTCATTAAGCTCATCATCTTGTTGAATCTCAACATTGTTTTATGAATAAGAAGAAAATGGAGGTCCATAAGTCTCCTTAATAATGAATAAATCAATGCCAATGTGAAAAGGATATATATTGGCAAATTAATTTAGCACCTTTAAGTGTGAAAAGGGGATGGAACACCTTGATTGGGTCAACTTTGACTAAATCAACAACGTTGTCATAGAGGAGTGGCCATCAATGAAAGACATCACAATTTTAGATGGAGATGCTTGGCATGGAAGTAGTGCCATTATTGGATGGGGCTTAGGGTTTGGAAGCTCATATCTTATAAAAGAAAGAGGATGGAAGCCATATTCATTATGTTTATGTATTTGATATTTTGATATATGGCATGTTTAGATATATAGCTTTCTCTAGCTGTTTAGCTGAGATTGTGTGTTGTTTAGCACTGGGTGTTCCTGATCGGGAATCCCACCTCTTCCATTGAGAAGCTCTTGGAGGGGTTTTGTACTACATTGTCCACTTTCAGGCTTAAGGCCAAGCTTTATCTTACATCTACAGCACAGATCCTATTGAGGGTTGAGTTGTTTTGCAGGTTACAGCAATGGAGACCATATTTGGGTCATCTCATTACTTATTTTCAGTGAAGAAGGGTTCCTTTCCATTGGGAGAACAACAAGGAAGGCTCTTGTGATTATTTTAATATCTTGGCTTTAGGCCATTGATTTATTTGTCCCTACAACGCAGTTTATTTCCAGATCTGCATTATTTTGTGGAAGGAGTTGCAGGGTGGTTTTGGCACACCTTTGGAGAGAAGGTTTGCTAGTGAAGGAGATCTTCCTTTCATCTAGGAGATCTATTAGAGGAGGCTGCATTATTTATCATATCAGATCAGCCACACTTTCTAGATCTCTATTTTGCAGTGGATCTTCAGCCCTACGGCTTAGATTCCTATCTTGTAATGGTGTTTTGCTGAAAACCCTTGAGGGGTTCTTCAAAGGAGGTTATATAGTGCCTAGATATTTATGAGATCTATATTTTGTGGCATATATCAGCCCTATATATGTTTTATAACCATTTTATGTAGTAGTTCCTTGTAAACAACGCTATATCAGCCTTCCATCTCTTTATATATAGTAGCAACAACTCTTTTAAGGGATTTTTTTCATTGGCGGCTTTCTTTTTCTTATTGTACATCTTATGGCCCATTTATTATGCACATGTTTATGCTTTTATAATGAATTGAATGTCTCCATATTGGCCTCTTGCTTCAATATGATGTTTAACACTATTGTTCCAACATTTTGCACTATATTCCTTATTTTCCCATTTGGGAATATTACAGTGGTATCAGATCATAACCCTGGCATAACTTGTGCATCTTCAAAAGCCAATATGTCATCTAAAGAAGGAGATTCTCTTACTGATAGAGAGAAGAGGTATCAAAGAATAAGACATCGAAAGTTTGATTATACAAATGAAAAAGAAGATAAGGGTAAAACCCCTTTATCTGGAGGAGTAGATGAAGAGAAGGAGTTTCCTAAGATTCTTCTCAAAGCTATGCAAGACATTGCTAGAGAAATAAAGGAGATGAGAATGGATAGATACAAGGAATCCAACAAATGAATTCAACATGGTGAAGGCTCCGACATTTCTCATCACTGGAGTGATAAACCAGTGCAACAACAACAAGTTTCCCAATGCCCTACAATGCCTACATTATTGGCAGTGGGAAATGAAGGGTTTCAAGAACAAGAATCCCTTGAAGACTATTTCATGGAGTATGAGTCTCAAAATCAGAGATTCAAGGACCACTTGAGTTTTCAAGAATTTTGTTAAATCAAGGACAATAGGAGACCTAGGCATCACAATAGAAGTGGTGGATTTATTCAAAATCATGATCTACACCACACTATGGGCATTTTTTTCTTACCCAAATTTGATGGATCATCTACATGCACTGCCAAATCATGGGTATAAAATCTTGACATCTACTTCCAGTTGAACAAAGTTCTAGAAATGGAGGCCATAAAGATAGTAGCGTTGCACCTGGAGGGTGAAGCACATAATTGGTGGTTCCATGGCTTGTCTACATTGGGTCATGCCAATGTGATTGCATATTTAGAGTTCACAAGGAGGTTGGTGGAGAGGTTTGATAGAAGAGATCCTGAAGCACCATTCATGGGTCTTGAAAAGCTAAAACAATCAGGTAATCTAGGAACTTATATTTCTGAATTTTTGAGAATTTCTATTATGGTTCTTGATTTATCTACAGCAAGAAGGGTCTATATGTTAATTGAAGTTTTAGATGAACCTCTTCATGGGTTGGTTAAGTCTACCAAGCCCACTACCCTTCAAGATGCCATTGAAAGGGCTAGAGATCTTCAAGATGCCTTGCCAAAAGCAAAGGCAACATTTCAGCATAAGACCTCTTTTCCATCAAAGGGAAAATATGATAAGGCTCCTCCTTCAAAGGAGAGCCAATACAAAAAACCTATTGATGATGATGTCTAAAGAGATTTGAGGAGAAGGAAGCTTTGATTCACATGCAAATAATCTTGGGCTCTCGGACATAGATGTGCAGCAGGAAATGCACACTACATAGAGCTCTTCTCAGATGATGAGGAGGAAGAAGAAGATGAACCAAGAAGATTTCACAGCGCTGACACAACAGGAGATGAACCAACACCATAAAGAGATGGGAATGGGGAATTTTCTCCAATTGGAGGGGCTCTTGCATCATATAGAGGAGTACCTAAGTACTTGACCTTGAGGGTTCGAGGTTCCATCTTAGATCAAAGGGTTTTTGTTTTGATTGACAGTGGGGCTACCCACAATTTTATTGACGCTCAACTAGTGTAGAGGAGGGAAATACCCACTGATGGTCTTGAGGGATTTTATGTTTTGGTCCCAGGAGATAGAACTATGCAATGCATGCATTATGTTCCATCCTTATCAGTCACCATGGGGACATATACATTGACTGATCACTTCTTTTTGTTTGACATCCTTGACACCAATGTGATATTGGGTGTGGAATGGTTGATTACTTTAGGGAAAGTCACCACAGATTGTGAGACTTGCAGATGGAATGGGTGGATAGAAAGAGTGGCAAGACTCAAATGATTAAAGGCATGCACACATATCCCTCACATACAGCTTCCACATAGAAATCAAATATGGATTTGCGCAATGGAAGCAAGGAAATAACAATCCCATCTATTATGCACATGAATTTGGCTCATGGGACATTATTATTTTGTGGCAAACCACCTGGGAGACCACCTTATGCAGATTTGGTGAGACATGTCTCACATCATGATGATCCATTCATAGATCCAAGAGGAATGGGAGCATTAGAAGGCCAAGATACAGCACTGAGAGTCTTGGGTAGACTCAAGGAGGAGGGATACATCCTCCCAACATCATCATTACCCACTCTCATTTCAGATTCTGTGTTGTGGGAGGAGAAGCATGGGAAGGATAGTAGCCTTCCAACATATACCTTTGGAATAGGAGATATCAAGGAGAAGGGAATCCATATTATAGATGTTCTTTGTGATAAATCATCAGCGTTGTCACTATGGAAGATTGATCCATATTGGAAATCCCAACTGTTGGTGGATTATTCCAAGGATATTTTCACATGCATGATACCTGATGAA
Organism: Pinus albicaulis; assembly: GCA_034641835.2. Classification (NCBI taxonomy): domain Eukaryota; kingdom Viridiplantae; phylum Streptophyta; class Pinopsida; order Pinales; family Pinaceae; genus Pinus; species Pinus albicaulis. The sequence continues at coordinate 27,466 of JAXQQM020091542.1, read as the reverse complement.
CAACTACATGAAGATGGCTATTTGGTCCAAGAAGAAGTCATCTACTATCATGGTAGGATCTTCTTATCCAGAGCCTCCAAGCTCAAGAAGAAGTTGCTACAACGAGCTTATGAAGAATTCCTTTTTAGCCATACTTATTCCATGAGAGGCTACAACACTATCATGAAGAGCTACACTTGGGAGGGCTTTGAAGAGGAATTATATCAGCATTTTCAAAGATGCATGGACCATGTGGAGTTTAAAGAGAGACAAAACTCAATGGAGTTATCACAACCACCTCTTTCCTCTTTTGGAATGAGAGGGGATCTATCTATGGACCATTCCATTTATATGAGCAGAAATTTTGTTAAGGAACATGCTTATGTACATAATGTTTCATTTGATGATTACTTGCATTCCTTTACCATGTATATGCAGGCCATAGCTCCAAGGAGGAGAATTCTTCCATATAAACTTCATGGCCAACTTTGGGCCATAAACATTTTTGAACATGGCCACTCCCTTGGAGGACATAGGGAGATGTTGTATCACTGTGGGTGCCGCTCCTAAAGCACCAAACATATCTCACACTTTCAACCATTGTTAGAAGACTTGGGCAGAAAGTAAGTGGTGGGGAAACCACTTACCATATCATTATCTGATGCAGTCAGGATATTTACTGCGCTGGTTCCACATGTGGGATTATGATCCACCTCCATATTTGCATATTTTTGTTTGTATGTACTTAGTTTTGATCCCGTACATTGATGATATGCTTATTCTTTTTATGGGAATGATTGGAGGTGTTATCACACATAAATTTTTATTTTTTGATTAGGGTCACTCATCTAGGTTTCATCTATATCATAAGGTTGGTCCATGAAATTAGTGAAAATTTCATGAAATAAGTCTTTATCCTAAGTCCAAAACACCTCATTGATCATGTCATCTCAGTCATATCTATCAATTTTCATTTTAGGTTCACATGCATTGGTTTAAAATTTGTTTTTAAGTCACATGTTTGATTTTTTCTGATTCTGCAGAAAATCTGTAAAATTTATAATTGAGAACGCTGCAGAATTATGTTTTTCTGCAAAAATGATTGGGATGATGACCTTTCAAGTATTTAGTGGTTTAGGGTAAAGGTAAGGTCGTACAATTGATTTTCATAATCATCCAAAAATGCAAAATCATAAATACCACTCATCATTGCTTTCCACTCACTCATTTTTTCACCTTTCTCTCCACATTCGAATTTCATTCCTTAATAAAGTTACCCAAGATCCTCTCTGTCATTTACTTTTCAACCTTTGCATGTATCAGTCTGTTTTCACCTTTGAAAATTTAGCTTTGTGACAAACAACTTGCTGTCCAAATTGTTTTTTACAGCTGTCACATTTTTAAGAGGGCAGTTTGGGTTATAAAAGGAAATTGCCACGAAGAGGAAAGCATAAAAAGGAGGCTATGTGTTTGGATAGGAGCCTATGTAATTTTAACTTATAATGGAAAACCTCAAATTCACACAAGATTTCATCCAAACAAGTTACATGTATTTCTACTAGGAGCTACAAGGGGATTTTTGTGTTTCTTGCACTATTTGAGTTGTTGGTTTCAAGAGGAATTTTCAGGAAAATTAAGATGATTTTCAAAAATCTGAAGGAGGTTTTTTCTAAGAACATAACAAGGAACAAAAACCTCTTTCAATTTTCTCCCAGGTGCTACCAATTTGGATATTCGAAGTTTCCTTTGGGGCCTATTTTCAGAATTCAGAATTTTCCTGTTTTATACATGATTTTATAATGCAGATTCTAGAAAACTAAAGATGGTTTTCAAAAAAACAAGAGATATTTTTATTATAAACATTATTATCTACAAAAAAATCATCCATTTTTGCAACATATATCAGGGATCAAGATATAGGAGCTCATGAGTGCAGCCTTATTTTTCAGGAAAAACAATCATTTTTATTGTTAGATGAAGTGGCTGAAGGTGAAAAAGTTGTTTCTTGAGGAGGGTAAGAGGTATTTTTAACCAAATTTTCCTTATTAGACTTAATAATATCATCTCACACATCCATGAACCTTTTCTAGGCCTAAAATCTAAATTTTGTGAAGTTTGTGGGCAATTAGGCAATTCCGCAGTGTGTCCCAGGCTTGAAGCCCATTTTTTGTTGTCGAATTTCTGAAGATATCTTTTTGGTTTCAAGTAACTTAAATTTACCTGGTTAAGGAACTTAAAAGTATGTATTTAAATGTTTTTGATCACTTAACACCCTACAATGTTCAAGAATAGCAAAGGATTATCACAGATGACCTTTTTGTTTTTGCTACGAAATTAGCTACGAAAGTAGCTCAAAACTCTGTTTTTACAGCAAGGTCAATTTTTGGAAGAAGGTGAAGGGTAAATAACTATTTCAAATCTGTTCTCCATGAGGAATGAAAAAAAATATCAGAGCAATGATAAAGAGTATCAGATCATAATATTTCCAGGTGGAGATATTTTGTTATGGATAGAGTTCGAAGATACCAGCTCACTATGTTGCCATATCATCAAACTGACAGCTCCTTAATAGTAGGCAGAGTAGATTCATGAAGTCAGTTAGAGTATTAATGTTTTTTTTGTGGCCAGTATGGTTGAAAGACATGATTTCTTTTGAGGAATATTTGGATCATATTTAGATTAAATTTAATAAGTAGGTGTTTGAGTCATAGTAGGACTCTAACTCCTAATTCGAAAGGTGTCAGTTCTAGTTTTAAATATCTAGTTAGTGGTTAGATTTGGTGTCAGTAATAGATTTTAATGATCTAGCCACTTGGTAGATTGGATGTAAAGGCTAGATGCCTATAAGTAGTGAGTACTTCAATGTATGAAAGGTTGTAAAATGTTATCTCAGCAAACTATTTTATTGTAAATATTTTGGAGTTTCTGATATATACAGTAACAATACCACTTTTCTTCACCTGAGATTATTATTATATTTAAATGAGTTTATGTCCTATCTTTTGAAATGCTTTCTTCCAATGTCTTAATGCTTATTACTGAGAATTCATGATTGTTCATGCCTTGAGTTCCTTTAAGTATTAAGCTATGGTGAATCTCTTTGAGTATCTTGCTTTCAATACCTTGATGTCTCATTACTCAGAATTTGTGTGTCACATGCTCTGACTCTTTTTTAAACTCAAGTTATTGGGATTTTCCTGAATGTTTTATTATTTCATTGAAATATATACAAGCCTCAGCTTCCACAAGGAGAGCCTTTGTAATATTTACCCCTGTCACTAACTCCATAGCCCAATGGTAGCAAGCCTTCATCTTTTCAACCTGTAAACATACAAAACCAAGACATAATTCATAGAGTTAGACATCTATCTACATATTTATTCAATATCATTAACCCTTGAGAGAACTCTCTCAGATTGAGGAGGCTAAGACTCAGTCACAAGATTGGTTTGAAATAGTTACATTGAAGTTGTCTGATCAACAGCCAATCAGGTACGATTTTGGTGATAATATTTTGGCGCCGTTGCGGGGGACCAAAGGTGTAAATTTTCCCTAGGAAGAATGAAAAAGTTTCATTTATAAGGTCTGAGAGCAGCAGACACTTAGGCACATATTGGCTGTATTTTTGCTCTGGCAACTCCACACATAAAATAATCAATTGGAAGGTGACTCCATTGCTTGAAGATCATTAGCTTGATGAAGTTTCAAGATGAGTTCCATTGCAAGAATAAATGCCAGGTATGAACCTATGAATCGGTCTCACATCCCTGGTTTTCCAAATCTTATGCCAAAGGTTGAATGGTTAACTAATATTCCAATATTTAAATATGAAAAGAAAGACAATGATACTCTTCATTTGGTTAGATTTCATATGCATGTACATAGTCTTAAGGTTCAGTTCCCTGAGGATTGTCTCATGAAGATGTTTATGGCCACTTTAGAAGGAAAAGCATGGTCTTGGTATGAAAGCTTGCCAAATGGTTCATTATATTCTCTTGCTGATTTCCATGTTGCATTTTATGAGATGTATGAACAGTATCATCCCTCCTTATTGCTGGTAAAATACTGCTGTAAACACTGTGTGAGTTTTATTGAATATTTGGAGAATTGTTATGAAGATGATGAGTTCATGGATGAGGGAATTTTAGAGGCCCTTCATGAAAATCCCTTTCATCACCAAGAAGAAAGGATATCCTCTCTCTTGGATGAAAATGAAACCCAGCAAGAGTTTATTTATGAAAATCATGTTACATCCTCTGAGTTTGATGAAAATTTGCAGCAGATTTGTCAGTCTTTTGATCATCAGGAGTATGAGAATCATTGCAAACAACAAAAGGAAATATTGGAAGATAATTACTATAACTCTCAGGTAAAGGAAAAATTTGATTCTTCATGTTATTTCTTGCATCAGTCTACATCAAATAATGATAACACTAATGAAGAAGTGGGTGAAATTTTTTCTTTATCCTTGTCTTCTAGTCTGAAATCATTTGAGTGCAAGTCAGAAGTTAAGATTCAATTTGTGGATGAATTTTCTAAGAACATTGAAAAGGGCATTGAAGTTTTAGAAGATCAAATTAAACCTTATAGGCTTCATGATCAAGATTAGTCTTTTCAAAATTTGTTAATGCCAGAAAACAAAGAGAGGGTGCTGCTACCTTTTTCCTTTGAGTTTGAGGAAGAATACACTATTTTTGAAAATCAGTTTGAACAATGGTTTGATAGCACACAATTGAAATATTAGATGGCTGAGAAAAGCATATATGAGTTGCTAAAAGTTGCAGAATGTCACGAGAAGCATCAAACATATCATGTTTTCTTTGATCCTATAGCTAACTACATGGAAGAGTTCTACAGTCTAGATTTTCAATTATATTTTCATTACGAGGAAAAAATCCATTTTATGTTGCCTTGGTCATTTCAGTATCATGCTTACTATTGGTTCAAGTGCAATCAATAGGTTCAAGTGTCAGATCTAATCAATGACTGGCTTCATTGGAAGTTTCATGTTGTTTGAGTTAAAAATGGAGATTGCAGCTGATAGGGTAGGTAGGAGTGTGTGAATAAGCTCAAAGTTGACTAAGAATATTTTCAGTAGGTACAAAGTTGATTTTTCAGTAGTAATCATCAAGCTTGAGCCCGAGGAGAAGGCCATAAGAGCTTGGTGAAGTTTTCATAAATTTCAGAGTTTTTATTTCCAAGAAGATGGATGGAACTGGAACTACTGGTTCTTTGGTGTACCATTGGGGCACACCATCCCAAGTGGAACCACTGTTATCACACATAAATTTTTATTTTTTGATTAGGGTCACTCATCTAGGTTTCATCTGTCTCATAAGGTTGGTCCATGAAATTATTGAAAAATTCATGAAATAAGTCTTTATCCTAAGTCCAAAACACCTCTTTGATCATGTCATCTTAGTCATATCTATCAATTTTCATTTTAGGTTCACATGCGTTGATTTAAAATTCGTTTTTAAGTCACATGTGTTGAGCCCCAAGATTGTGCTTTCTTTCATCTTACTTTACCTCATTTTCCTTTGTCCATTGTTATCCCAGACCCAATTGTTCAATGAAATTAGCTAAAATTACTTTTAGAATGATTAACATGGCTAACTTGCTAAGTTTTGTGATTTTGTCATTGTAATGCATTTTGACCGAAACTAGCTGCAGAATGCAAACATTCCGTAGCTAACCGGAAATTCTGCAGCTGTCTTCACGTTCAAGCATGTTCCAGGTGTCCTCTCAAGAAAAGCCACACATGGGTATATTCCACATTATGTCCTCATTGTTCGTTGCTCACCATGAAGACTGAACCGAATTCTGGACGTGGTTTTGGTACGTGGGAACTCATTCAAGGAGGCAGACTTCTAATAGGACTGTCCTAGTCCATATGTCCTTTTTCCCTTTACGCTGCCATCTTTAGAGTCCTAGTATGATTTTGATAAGGAAAGACAATGATCCTCGTATTGTTGCAAGTTCTGTTATGTAGATTTGTTATAAAAGCACTCGGGAAACCGAGAGACAAGCTCTAGATTTTGCTTAGATTTCATGTATTGACTGCTATATTTCTGAAGACCGAGACTAATCTGTTTCAAGTTATTTTTCCTTTAATGAAGAAGACATCATTTCTTTGAATGCGTTGAGTTGATTTGGAGTTAGATTCCGTCTGGTGGTAGAGGGCCCCTGCCTCCTGCACGGCTTTACTTTCGTAATTTAGATAAGTATCTTAGTTGTTTTCACGTTTTTGAAGTTTGAGTTCATAGTTAATTTCATTAGCCACTATAGCTATACTTGTTCTAAGAAACACTTCCAAAAGATCATGATAATGAATGGGAAATGGTCGTAGTGTTGTAGGATTTATTTGTAATTTCTTTTGTTCATTATCACAGTTGAACTTATACTAAGCAAACTCTTCCAAAAAATCCTTATGATGTCTAAGGAATGACTGTGATACTGAATGTTTCAGTTGTTTGTTTGCACTAAGTAGCATAGCTGATCTTACTCTTAAAACGCTCTTCCAAAATACCATAATGATGGGTAGGAGATAGCTGTGATGTCTTAGTTTTTAAATTGCTTTCAGTCTTTATGTTTGCATTTGCACTGAATTGTACAACCAAGATTGTTCTAAGAAGCTCTTCCAAAATACCAATCATGATGGACAAAACAGGCTGTAGAATCCCATAGATTAATGCATGATAACTTAGTTAGGGTACTCTGGAGTCAAATTGCATTCAATTCATGCTCTGTTATTTTGTTTTAAGTTTGATAATGGCTTGTTAGTTCAGCACTGTTTTAGACTAGTGACATCTTAGTTCAGTTTTAGCTTAGCTCATTGTATTTTCATTCCACATTTAGTTGTCATCCATTGCATATTAGATTACATTAGTTGTTAAACTTAAACAATACAGCCTTCATTATTTACAAAATCTCTTTTGTTCCAAATCCATAATTGACTCATAACCAGAACAGAAGACAGTATCATCTCAAGGCCTGAAGTACTTTTGCAACTTCTTTACCACTTCATAAACAAAGCCTGTCCTCAAAAGACTACTTTAAAAAGAAATCCATAACTTTTGAATAAGGTTTAGTGATGTTAAACTAAGTTGCAGAATAGAATTAGGAGCTAGTCTTAGAGTAGAGATCTTATGATGCTAACAATATTTTTCTCCAAATGTGTTTCAACAAATCTTTAACCATGGATAAAATGTTGTATCATTATAAGCTGACTGTTTAATTGTTTAGTTAGGAGAATTTGTATACTTAGCTGACCATTTCTCAAGCTCTCCCAAAATACCTTTGATGAAAGAATTGGACAAGTTAAGTTTATGTTTTGATTCATTTCCTTAAAGTCATTATCAAGCTTTGTATTCTGCTTAGTCATAGTTTAGGTTTGATTCTGTTTCAGTATTTGCATTTGCACTTGTCATTTGTCATCAACCAATTAGGCTTCACTCTGTTTTTAACAAGTAGCTTCTTTCCACTAGCTTTGTAGTCATTTTCCTTGTGAAACATAAAAACCATCAAAAGACCAAAAACATCATAAAACACTAAACACAACGCATTAGGAGACAAACACCTAGGCACATATAGTGCACTTCACTTCAGCAGTTTACCAACCCTGGTTGACAATTAAATGAACTAAATTTAGGAGACTAGGTTGAGCACAAACATTTTGGCGCCGTTGCCGGGGAAGTGAAAACTAGGTAACCTTTGTTTCTTAATTCCCAAAAACAATTATATGCGTAGAGAGAGAGATTCAAGGGGTAGATTCATAAGCAGCAGAAACATAAATTTGATTCCTAAAACACCACTTGTTTCACCTAGACCAAGGGCTAGTACACCTTCAACTCAGACCCATATTCCATCCTTTACTGATCTTGGACTTCTAGAAGACTTAAGATCAGATATCCCATTAGATAAACCTTCCACTTCATCCATTGAACCTGCCTTAGAAGAAGATATAAAGACTCCTGTTAGGGATACAAACTTTTCCACTTCCACAGGAGAGTCAAACATGGCAGAAGAAGGGGGAGGAGGAGTCTTTAATGGAGAACACACATTATTTGGAGGTAGAGGTAGAGGTAGAGGAGAAGGAGGTAGAGGTGTAGATGGAGGAAGAGGTAGAAGAGAAATAGGAAACTCTTTTGGGTTCCCTATAATTGATGAAGAAACCAATACAACCATGAAAAAAATTTCACCCTCTGTCCTTCCAAACTTCTATGGACTTAAAACTGAAGATCCTAAAACCTTCCTATTTGAATTTGAAATCCTGTGTAGAACTTATGACTACTTACAAGATGCTAAAAAACTTAAATTATTTCCTTCAACATTGAAAGGAGCAGCATTCAAGTGGTTTATGAGTTTGATCAACAGTTATATTAGGACATGGGAAGACATGAAACAAGCATTTCTAGAGAGGTATTTGGATTATTGTATGCCGGTCAATCATAAGGAAGAAGTGTTTAAGATGGTACAAAAATAATATGAAAACTTGGAATATTTGTCGGAGAGATTTCATTACAACATCAAAAGAGCAAAAATGGAAAACCTAGATCAAGACACCTTAAAAGCTCTTTTGTTGAAAAAAATTAGGGATGAATGGTTGGATATCCTTAACATGATGGGAAAATGGGATATATCACAGCTCACATTACCTAAAATATCTGAGTTATGTATCAACCTTTCAAGAGGAAAATCTAAAACTGTAAAAGGTCCAAGAGATCCTGCTCTTGCAAGGGCAAGTAAGTCTGCTTCTGGGACAGTAAGTAGGTCAGAAATAGGACATATGCTTGATGATTTAAAATCTGACATCTTAGGGAGTCTTAGTGAACAAATAGACACCCTTAAATTACAAAACAAGCAAAAATCCGAATCTGATGCCTTAGCAATCTTTTGTCCCAAATGTAGAAAGAAACATGCCTTGAGAGAGTGCCCTTTGGATGTAAAAGTTGTAGAGACCTGTGTCATTTGTTCTGAAAAACATGAGACCAAGAATTGTCCTTCCCTTCCTGGTCTCAAAGATGTCTTTCAAGAGGAAACTCCTACAAATTCCACAGAATCTCTCAATTTTGTCTCTAGAAGGCCTTGGCAAGGACCTCAAACACAAGGATTCCATGATCAAATGTATAACCAACCTCCACCTTGGAATTCTTGGCAGCAACCTTGGCCTCAATTTAAAAATCAATCTCAAGCTTGGGCACAAGGAGCACAAAATCCCTATGGAAGATACTCTCAGTACTATCAGTATCCACCATCCTATCCACCATACCCACATTTTTATCCTCAAAATCCTCAACAAAATTTTCAAAAAAATCCTCAACAACATCATCAGAACCTACCACATCAAAATCAACCACTTCCATTACCATTCCCTCAAAAATCAAATCAATTGCCTGCTCAACCCATACCAAACCCCAATAATAAAATCCTCAGAACACATACATGATAGAAGGCCAACAGTTTCCAACTTATTTAATTACTCCTTTAGACCTTAGTGATGTTCAACTTAGGTCTGGAAGAATACTTGAAAAGAGGAAACCTTATGTGATCATACAAGAACAAGATAACTCTGAGGAAGACTCTCTACGGGTGAATAAAAGTCTTGAGGAAGACACATCTTTTCAAGACCCAAACACTGAAAAATTAAAGCAAAAAGATCCAATAATTTCAACTCATGTATTAGAGCAACCATCCACATCTACTTCTATACCTCCCTTTCCAGAAAGATTACAAATTGATAGAGGTATAGAAAAACAAATTATGGTGCCTAATTATGATTTCCTAGATGAGCTGAGAAATGTTTGCATTAAGATTCCATTATTACAAGCCATCAAGGAAATTCCAATTTTAGCCAAAACAATAAAGGAGCTGAGCATGAAGAAAACAAGAAAAAGAATAAGAGAGACAAAGAAAATTCAACTGGCAGGAAAAATAGCAGACATTATGATGGGTAAGATTGCTATTCCAAAGTATCTAGACCCAGGAAATCCAGTTGTTAAAATTCACATCAATGGAATTGAAATCCAAAACACACTCATTTATTTAGGAGCAGCAATCAATATCATGAGTAGACAAATCATGGATAAACTGAAACTTCCTAATCTTCTCTTTACACCCACATTATTAAAATTAGCAGACAGATCTGTGATCAAACCTGATGGGGTAATAGAAGACATTCCAGTGTCCCTAGATTCTTGGGAGTACCCTATGGATTTCATGATCCTAACTCCTAAGAATAATCTAGGAGGACATCCTGTTATATTAGGAAGACCTTGGTTGGCTACAGCTGATGCTTTTATTAGTTGTAGATCCGGTGATATGTACATCTCTGATGGTAGTTCAACTAAGAAATTCAATTTATATCCTCCAGCTAGGACAATTACAGATCTAGATGACACTCAATGGATAGAGGATGAAGAAGATTTACAACCTCTCTTCACAATTTCAGAAATTAGTGAAGATAATCAAATTCTGAATACTCTAGAAAACTTTGAATCCTCTCCAGAACACAAACATGAATCATTTCAAGAGGGATCCAATATTGAATTTTTGTCATCTAGGCAGATGTCTCTTCATTCTATGGACAAATTTGGCAGCTCTACAAGTGAAATTTTTCCAGGCAAAACCTTGAACATAAACAAAAACCTAGAAAAATCTCAACAAGAAGAGTTAGTCAAAGTATTACAGAGACATTCTTCTGCATATGCATTGGAATACACTGACATGAAAGGGATAAGTCCCAAGACTTGTACTCATCACATCTATATAGAGGCAAATTGCAAACCAATCAGACAGCCTCAAAGACGGATGAATCCAAATCTTAGGGAAATTGTCAAGGAAGAATTGCAAAAAATGTTAAATGTTAATTTCATCTATCCTATTTCAGATAGTCAGTGGGTTTCTCCTTTGGTAATTGTGCCAAAGAAAAATGGAAAATGGAGGGTGTGTGTTGACTACCGAGAACTGAATAAAGCTACTCTTAAAGACCATTTTACCTTACCTTTCATAGATCAAGTATTAGATACATTAGCTGGCAAAAAGTACTTTTCATTCCTAGATGGGTTTAGTGGTTACAATCAAATCCAAGTAGCACTTGAAGATCAAAACAAAACCACATTCACCTGTCCCTGGGGTACCTATGCTTATCGAGTATTGCCATTTGGATTATGCAATGCACCTGCAACATTCCAAAGGGCAGTATTAGGAATTTTTTCGGATCTAATACATGACTGTGTAGAGGTGTACATGGTTGATTTCACAGTTTATGGGAATACATTTGAAGAGGCTTTAGAAAACTTGGAAAAAGTCTTAAAAAGATGTCAAGAAGCAAACCTTTCACTTAGTCATGAAAAATGTTTTATGATGTTTACCGAAGGTATTGTTTTAGGACACCACATTTCAAGGGATGGGATTAGAGTTGATGAGGCAAAAGTTGAAGTCATTTCTAACCTATCCATTCCAAGTTGTCAAAGAGATGTTAGAAGTTTTCTAGGATTTACAGGGTATTATCGGAGATTTATAGAAAACTTTACCAAGATAGCATCTCCACTCTTCAAATTGCTTACCAAAGACTGTGAATTCAAGTGGAACTCTGATTGCCAGTTAGCCTTTGAGACCCTGAAAACCAAAATTTCTGAAGCACCTATATTAAGGGGACCTAACTGGAAGTTACCTTTTCATATCTCGACAGATGCTTCCGATACAGCTTTAGGAGAAGTATTGGGACAGAAAGATTTAATTCCCTATGCCATCTATTATATCAGTAAAAATTTGACTCCCGCAGAGTTAAACTATACTGTAACTGAAAAAGAGTTTTTAGATGTTGTTCATGCCATTAACAAATTTAGACACTATATAACAGGCTATGAAACTTTTATTCACACTGATCATTCTGCCATTAGATATTTAATGAATAAATCAATCACTAATGGTAGAGTTATAAGATGGTTGTTATTATTGCAAGAATTCAACATTACTATTCTAGATAGGCCCGGAAAACAAAACACTGTGGCTGACTTCCTGTCTAGAATTCAAAATATCAAAGATGACACTCCGGTTGAAGATCAATTTCCTGATGAATATCTTTTTGCACTTTCTACTCAAACTCCATGGTTTGCTGATATTGCTAATTATTTAGTTTCAGGAAAATTTCCTTCAATAATGAATGCAAGGGATAAAAGAAAAATCATTTATGACAGTGCAAAATATTCATGGGTTGCTAATGAGTTGTACAAGACAGGTCCAGATTTGATCATTAGGAGATGTGTTCGTGAAGATGAGATGCCTGAGATTCTCAAAGCATGTCATGATGAACCTTGTGGCGGACACTTTGCTGATAAGAGGACAGCCTATAAGATCCTTAATTTAGGATATTATTGGTCATCCTTGTTTAAAGATGCTAAAGAGTATGTCAAAAGGTGTGACAGTTGCCAAAGGGTAGGGAAACCTTCTCCTTCAGGTGAGATGCCATTACAACCTCAGGTACATATTGAACCTTTTGAAAATGGGCTTTGGATTTTGTAGGACCTATTAGTCCTCCATCAAGACAAAAGAAATATATATTAGTTTGCACTGATTATGTTACTAAATGGGTAGAAGCTAAGCCATTACTTGTTGCTAATGAATCATCTGTAGTTAATTTTCTTTTTGAGGATATTTTTACTCGTTTTGGTGTCCCAAGGGAAATTGTTACAGATCAAGGAGCTCAATTTACATCAAGGCTAGTGGAAAAAATGATGGAGAGGTACAAAATCAGGCATAGAAAATCTACTCCTTATCATCCACAAGCAAATGGTCAAGTGGAATCTACTAATAAGGTCATTGAAGGAATCCTAACAAAGACCGTTCATTTACATAGAAGAGATTGGGTAGATAGGCTTCCTGAAGCCTTGTGGGCCTATAGAACTACATGGAGAAACACAACAGGTCATACTCCTTATGAACTTGTTTATGGAAAGCAAGTTTTGTTTCCCATAGAGTTCCAAATTCAAACTTTCAAAATGGCAGTTCATCTAGGACTTGATTTAATGGAGGCACAAAAGCATAGATTGGAGCAGATTAATGAATTGGATGAGATCAGACAAGATGCAGTTCAGAAAACAAGTCTAGTCCAACAGCAAAGGACTAGATGGCATGATAAGTACATCAAAGAGAAGAAATTCAAAGAAGGTGATTGGGCTCTCTTGTTTGATTCAAAATTCAAGGATTTTCAAGGTAAATTTCAAACACATTGGCTAGGGCCATATGAAATTGTTGAAATTTTTGACAATGGAGCAGTAAAAATCAAGACAATAGATGAAGAAGAGGTCACTTTTCTTGTGAATGGTCATATATTGAAGCTGTATCACAAACCACTCTCAAGAGAAGAATTTTTCAAGAAGTTCCAGGAAAACAGTGATGTGAAGTTAATGAAGAAGAATCTTTCTTCTTCATCAACTTGATTGAATTTTCTGAAGCATTTCTTTTGAAAAAAGAAAAGAAAAAAAAAGGTATAAACATGAAAACCAATCATTGATTGGCATGTTTATACAGAAAAGATAGGGTGAAAATCAGAGTTTTTCTGACACTCTAAATTTTCCCATTTTGTTTTTGCAAGCAACTATTACAAAATCATAAGTTCAGATCCATTGCACTTATGATCCATCTCATTTCATTTCATTCCATTCACTTATCCATCCATACTCCATTTCATTCATTCATTCATACTTCACTTCATTCCATATTTCATTCATCTCATTCCATACTTCATCCACCTCATTTCCATATCAAAATTTAAAGTTTGATGTTTTTCTGCAAAATGAATAACACATGTCATGGATTGCAGGCTATTTCCTATATTCTTCCACTCCATTTCATAAATTGAATCCATCCCATTTCATCATTCACTTCATACATATTTCATTATACCATATTTCATCACCTATCTTCACTCATTCCATAAAATATTCTATGTATATTCCAAACCACTCCATTCCATGATTAAAAATTCTCCACAGGTACATTCTGCAGCTAAAGAGATATTTTGCAGCTAATCAGACTTTCTGCAGCCAGACAGTCATTCCGCAGCTACAGAGCCTGAAGGCACTGATCAACAAACATTTGAATTGCAACAAGATGATCCGGTATATCCATGAACAAGAAGAATCAAGAAGGATTATGAAGACTCTTCCAGAGGAGAACAAAGTATACAAAGACCACAAAAAGCAAATGAAAAGCAAAGGTAAAAAGTTCTGGTTATAATGGCATTTCATAAAAACTTTAGTATAGTCTAGTTATGAATCATTCGAAAAAGTTGTTTTGATTATTTTTATTGATCATACCAAATATACCCTCCGAAAAACCTTGGATAAAAATCTTTCATTTCAAATTCTATACCCGACCATCATTTAAGCGGTTAAAAAGGCTGAAGTGTTTGATTTCCTCACGTCACCCAGCCAAATCATTTAATGATGATTTTTTTTGAATCCGTTGTAAAAAAATCTCCGCAGTCTTTTCACTCATTAATTTGTTTTCTTCACCTCACTTCATTAACTCATTCCGTAACTACCTCCATCACTCCATTCCGTAGCCAGCCCTTCATCATTTCATTCCGCAAAACAGAGATATTCCTATCACCGCGAGCAGAGGTATATCAGTTTGAAATATCAAACCACTATCACCGTGAGCAGAGATTGAAGCATTATCACCATAAATCAGAGGTATATCAATGTGGAATTTGAAGCCATTGTCACCGAGAAGCAGAGGTATATCAGTGCGGAATTTGAAGCCATTGTCACCGAGAAGCAGAGGTATATCAGTGCGGAATTTGAAGCCATTGTTACCGAGAAGCAGAGATATATCAGTTTGAAGATTGAAGCACTATCACCGTGAACCAGAGGTATATCAATTTGAAGGTTGAAGTTATTGTTTCCGTGAGCAGAAAGAGTACTAATCTGAAGATTAAAGAAGGAATTATGGGCCTCATTGTAAGAACTGAACCAGTGGGCACAAAATACCTGGAAGGATACCCTCAAAGTAGAGAAATGTTGCAACAGGTAGGATGGCTACAATTTCTTGAGAAATTTAATGGCTTCCACAAAGAAGTCACTAAAACATTTGCAAGGTCATTCAAAGGAGCCAAGGTCAAAGTTGGAGATGTTAAATTCACTGTCACAGAGGTTTTTATTGCAGAGGCAACAAGATTTCTTAGACATGGAGAGAGATGGTTTAAAAACAGAGAATTCCATAATGAATCATGGAAGAAAATCCTAAAATCACCAGGTATGGATGTCACTGTGTTTAAAAAGGGAATTCCAAGTTCTGCATTAAAAAATAAATGGAGAAACATATTGCTTATTCTACAAAAAATTATCACATGTGAAGGTAGATATGGCACATTTTATGTTTACCATATTAGATTGATAATGCATTTTCTGGAGGAAGAGCTAAATTTGCCCTATTTCTTGCTTCAAAGTTTGAAAAAGATGACTTCTGGTGTTCAAAGGAGAGTCCAATTCCTAGAGACAACTCTATACCATCATGGCTTGGTTAAGATTTTAATTGAACACCATTTAGCCAAAACAAAAGACACTTGGGATAATTTCTTGGTAAGAAACCACTTTGAGGAACCAAAAGAGCCCTCACCTGAACATCAGCCTACAAGGAGAAGCAGAAAATGGAGAGCCTCTAAAATTGAAATTGACAAAACAGTACAGGAAAGTAGTGAAGAAATAATCTCTGAGAAGTTGACTCAAATTAAGAGACAACTTAAGAAAGAAAGGGTAATCAGGAAATCTGCCACAGAAAAAGGAGAGGGATCATCCCAGCCAAGAAGAAGCCATAGACTCAGGGGGAAACTAAGGAAAACACATATCAAACAAACAGGGGTGATAAATATAGAAGATGAGGAAACATCTATTGAATATGTTGAAGAAGATTTTAATGAAGAAACCCCTGAAATTGACCCTGCTCAGCAAGAAGTTTATGACTATGTTGAAACATTAGAAAGGAAAGCTTCAGAGAGTAGAGATAGAACCCCTAGTCCTCCACTGTCCGAAATAGATGTGTTAAGAAGGGATAGGTATGAGCTGGAAATACTTAATAGACATATAAAAAATGAGAATGATATTCTGAAGGAACAAGTCAAACTCAAAACCAGTATGAACTCAACCTTATCTCTACAAATGGACAAAGTGGAAAAGGCTAATGAAAAGTTGAAAAAGAGGAACAAGAAGCTAATCAAGGCACTTATCAACTTAAGGTTCAAACTAGTCATCAGAAAACCCAGAAGACCTTTAATTTCGAGGCAAAGAAGAAGGAGGGGGTTAGATGTTCTTGTAGAAGTCTCTGAGTTTATGGAATAAGTTGCATGAGGACATGCAAGAAGTCAGCAGTGGGGGTATGTTGAGCCCCAAGATTGTGCTTTCTTTCATCTTACTTTACCTCATTTTCCTTTGTCCATTATTATCCCAGACCCAAATGATCAATGAAATTAGTTAAAATTACTTTTAGAATGATTAATATGGCTAACTTGCTAAGTTTTTTTATTTTGTCATTGTAATGCATTTTGACCGGAACTAGCTACAGAATGCAGACATTCCATAGCTAACCGGAAATTCTGCAGTTGTCTTCATGTTCAAGCATGTTCCAGGTGTCCTCTCAGGAAAATCCACACATGGGTATATTCCACATTATGTCCTCATTGTTCGTTGCTCACCATGAAGAATGAACCGAATTCTGGACGTGGTTTTGGTACGTGGGAACTCATTCAAGGAGGCAGACTTCTAATAGGACTGTCCTAGTCCAGATGTCCTTTTTCCCTTTACGCTGCCATCTTTAGAGTCCTAGTACGATTTTGATAAGGAAAGACAATGATCCCCGTATTGTTGCAAGTTCTGTTATGTAGATTTGTTATAAAAGCACTCGGGAAACCGAGAGACAGGCTCTAGATTTTGCTTAGATTTCATGTATTGACTGCTATATTTCTGAAGACCGAGACTACTCTGTTTCAAGTTATTTTCCTTTAATGAAGAAGACAACATTGCTTTGAACGCGTTGAGTTGATTTTGAGTTAGATTCCGTCTGGTGGTAGAGGGCCCCTGCCTCCTGCACGGCTTTACTTTCGTAATTTAGATAAGTATCTTAGTTGTTTTCACGTTTTTGAAGTTTGAGTTCATAGTTAATTTCATTAGCCACTATAGCTATACTTGTTCTAAGAAACTCTTCCAAAAGAAGAAAATCTTCCAAAATATCATGATAATGAATGGGAAATGGCCGTAGTGTTGTAGGATTTATTTGTAATTTCTTCTGTTCATTATCACAGTTGATCTTATACTAAGCAAACTCTTCCAAAAAATCCTTATGATGTCTAAGGCATGACCGTGATACTGAATGTTTCATTTGTTTGTTTGCACTAAGTAGCATAGCTGATCTTACTCTTAAAACGCTCTTCCAAAATATCATAATGATGGGTAGGAGATAGCTGTGATGTCTTAGTTTTTAAATTGCTTTCAGTCTTTATGTTTGCATTTGCACTGAATTGTACAGCCAAGATTGTTCTAGAAAGCTCTTCCAAAATACCATTCATGATGGACAAAACAGGCTGTAGAATCCCATAGATTAATGCATGATAACTTAGTTAGGGTACTCCGGAGTCAAATTGCATTCAATTCATGCTCTGCTATTTTGTTTTAAGTTTGATAATGGCTTGTTAGTTCAGCATTGTTTTAGACTAGTGACATCTTAGTTCAGTTTTAGCTTAGCTCATTGTATTTTCATTCCACATTTAGTTGTCATCTATTGCATATTAGATTACATTAGTTGTTAAACTTAAACAATACGGCCTTCATTATTTACAAAATCTCTTTTGTTCCAAATCCATAATTGACTCATAACCATCTAAACAGAAGACAGTATCATCTCAAGGCCTGAAGTACTTTTGCAACTTCTTCATAAACAAAACCTTTCCTCAAAAGACTACTTTAAAAAGAAATCCATAAATTTTGAATAAGGTTTAGTGATGTTAAACTAAGTTGCAGAATAGAATTAGGAGCTAGTCTTAGAGTAGAGATCTTATGATGCTAACAATATTTTTCTCCTAATGTGTTTCAACAAATCTTTAACCATGGATAAAATTTTGTATCATTATAAGCTGATTGTTTAATTGTTAGTTAGGAGAATTTGTATACTTAGCTGACCATTTCTCAAGTTCTCCCAAAATACCTTTGATGAAAGAATTGGACAAGTTAAGTTTATGTTTTGATTCATTTTCTTGAAGTCATTATCAAGCTTTGTATTTTGCTTAATCATATTTTAGGTTTGATTCTGTTTCAGTATTTTCATTTGCACTTGTCATTTGTCACCAACCAATTAGGCTTCACTCTATTTTTAACAAGTAGCTTCTTTCCACTAGCTTTGTAGTCATTTTCCTTGTGAAACATAAAAACCATCAAAAGACCAAAAACATCATAAATCATCATAAAAGACCAAAAACATCATAAAACACTAAACACAACGCATTAGGAGACAAACACCTAGGCACATACAGTGCACTTACAATGCACTTCACTTCAGCAGTTTACCAACCCTGGTTGACAATTAAATGAACTCATCGAGACTGCTGATACAAACAACATGTACAGATTTTTCCGATTCTCGCGAAATTTGTAAAATTTATAATCGAGTATGCCGCAGAATTATGTTTTTCTCTCATAAAATGAATGGATGATGACTGTCAATTATTTAGTAATAGGGTAAAGGTAAGGTCGCATAATTGATTTTCATAATCATCCACATGCAAAAGCATAAATACCACTCATCACCGTTTCACTCCCTCATTTGTCACCTTTCGTCCACATTCAAATTTCATTCCTTAAACAAGTTACTCCGAGCTCCCTTCTCTATCATTTACTTTTAAACCTTTGCATGTATCGCTAGTCCATTCCTTTGAAAAGTTAGCTTTGTGACAAACAACTTGTTGTCCAAATTTTTTTTTACAGCTATCACATTTTTAAGAGGGCAGTTTGGGTTATAAAAGGAATTTGCCATGAAGAGGAAAGCATAAAAAGTAGGTTATGTGTTTGGATAGGAGCCTATGGAATTTTAACTGATCATGGATGACCTCAACTTCACACAAGTTTTCATCCAGACAGGTTACATGTATTTCTACCAGGAGCTACAAGGGGATTTTTGTGTTTCTTGGACTGTTTGAGCTGTTGGTTTCAAGAGGAATTTTCAGGAAAATGAAGATGAGTTTCAAAAATATGAAGGAGGTTTCTTCTAAGAACATAACAAGGAACAAAAACCTCTTTCAATTTTCTCCTAGGTGCTACCAATTTGGATATTTGAAGTTTCCATTGGGACATATTTTCAGAATTCTGAATTTTCCTGTTTCATTAATATGAAAATGGAAGTATTTGTTAATGAAAAGTATCCATTTCCATTAAATTAAGTTTGTGCAAAATTATCCATGTGTTGCAGGTTAAACAAAGTGTTTTTGATATGTTTTCTGAGTCTTATGTGTGAGGGAATGTTAATTAAGTTTGCTATTTAACATATTAAATTAGAAATACACAGCAAAATAACTTCAGCATAACATGACTCAGATATTTGGTGAGCAGTTCACCCCTCCTGGGCTACGTCTGTTGGACCAAGCCTCCCAAATTGGCTTGTCCTCTTGTATTAAAATGATCCAAAATGCTAATACAAGTTTAAAAGTGCATCAATAGGAAAATCTGATTGTAAATACAGAATCATAATACATGAAAATGCTAAAAATTTCTTTTCATATTCACTAAACAGTGAAAAATTACCAATTACAGTGCCTACTTCAACAAGGCCCTTATGGCTCTTTTAAATCCTCTTCTATTAGGTTTAGAAGGTGGAAAATAGCCAAAAATGGTTTTTGGTTCACCTCAAACAGTGAGGTACAACTCAATACAACTTCATTTCCCCAATGGCCCTGATGGCTCTCCAAACTTCACTAAAGAAAAAACGGCTGTAGAAAACCTCTACTGCCTCTGGAACCTATCCCAGACACTCTAGAATGCTGAAGAAAGCCAAAAATAACCAAAATTTCATCCAATTTGGTCCAATATTGGAGAAGATATGACAAAACAAGATTTTTCCCAATGTCAAGTAAAAATCCCACCAAAAATGGATTAACTGGAGTTAACCTCGCTAAGAATGGCCAAAAATCTGAATTTGGCAGAAGCACTCCAGAATGGCGGAACATTAAATGTTAGCATTTATTGTTGGGTGATTAGGGTGGACACATGTCCGTACCCTCCGCGATTTGGCATGGTGGTTAATGTAACAACCGACGGAAATTCAAAACTGTGGCATAAATATTTAAGTTATGTTGGCCACATGACTTTAACCTCAGCCACTTACCATAACTGCTAGGATTAAGACCCTGGTCATGGGAGCCTGGTCACATGTGATGTGGGGGTTGGCTCCCTTTGTCACCCAAACGAAAACAATACAAACTTTAAATAATATTACTCTGCCATATATATTAAGTCATAACCATGTGGAAAAACGGTAAGTCGATTGGGCCATTGGCGGTGAGGTCTGGAGTTCAAACCTTGTAGACTCATAAAATTTTGGACATAGGCCCAATTTTCCATGACCTGGGGCCACATGGCGACCTCTGGGCCTGCCACGTGGCAACCCATGATTGGCTCGCCAAAAAAAAGACAACCTTCCATCAAATTAAATGCTGACACTTGTTGAACGCCCATTCGCTCTAATGGAATATTCTATGGAATATTATAGGGAATATTCCTAGAATATTTCAAGGAATATTTTTTTTAATATTTTCCAAGTCAAAGTCAACCCTGGTCAAACTGGATTTTTGAAGGTTACTGAAAACTTCAAACCTGCATAACTTTATCATACGATGTCGGATTTGAGTGCCATTCATGGCACCGTAATCACAGCGATGAGGCCTATCCGATCGTTTAGGTTTCAAGTGATTTTGAACATTTCAATTTTAAGCTTTTTGCATAGCTGGATTTGAGATCCTGATCATTTATACATGATTTTATAATCCCAATTCCGGACAACGGAATATGGTTTTCAAAAAACCAAGAGAGGTTTTTCTTATAAACATTCTTATCTAAAAAAAAATCCTCCATTTTTGCAACAAATATCAGGGATCGAGAGATAGGAGCTCATGAGTGCAGCGTTATGTTTCAGGAAAAACATAGTCATTTTTATTGGTAGATGAAGTGGCTGAAGGTGAAAAAGTTGTTTCTTAAGGAGGGTAAGAGGTATTTTTAACCAAATTTTCCTTATCAAACTTCATACTATCATCTCACATAGCCATGGACCTTTTCTAGGCCTAAAATCCAAATTCTGCGAAGTCTGTGGGCAATTATGCAATTCTGCAGCGTGTCCCAGGCTTGAAGCCCAATTTTTGCTGCGGAATTTCTGAAGACATATTTTTGGTTTCAAGTCACTTAAATTGACCTAGTTAAGGAACTTTAAAGTTTGTATTTAAATGCTTTTGATCACTTAACACCATCCAATGGTCAAGAATAGTGGAGTATTATCACATATGACCTTTTTGTTTTTGCTACGATTAGCTACGCAAGTAGCTCAAAACTCTGTTTTTACATCAAGGTCAATTTTTGGAAGAAGGTGAAGGGTAAATAACTATTTCAAATTTGTTCTCCATGAGGAATGACAAACAATATCAACGCAATGATAAAGAGTATCATATCAAAAGATTGCTAGGTGGAGATATTTTTTTATGGATATAGTTCGAAGATACCAGCTCACTATGTTGCCATATCATCAAACTGAGAGCTCCTTAATAGTAGGTAGAGAAGCTTCATGAAGACAGTTAGAGTATTAATGTTTTTTTGTAGCCTGTATGGTTGAAAGACATGATTCCTTTCGAGGAATATTTGGATCATCTTTAGATTAAATGTAATAAGTAGGTGTTTGAATCATAGTAGGACTCTAACTCCTAATTCGAAAGGTGTAAGTTCTAGTTTTAAATATCTAGTTAGTGGTTAGATTTGGTGTTAGTAATAGAGTTTAATGATCTAGCTACTTGGAAAATTGGATGTAAAGGCTAGATGCCTATAAGTAGTGAGTAATTCGATGTATGAAAGGTTGGAAAATGTTATCTCAGCAGACTATTTTATTGGAAAGATTTTGGAGTTTTTGATATATATATACAGTAACAATACCACTTTTCTTCACCTGAGTTTCTTATTATATTTAAATGCGTTTATGTCCTATCTTTTGAAATGCTTTCTTCCAATGTCTTAATGCTTATTACTGAGAATTCATGATTGTTCATGCTCTGACTTCCTTTAAGTATTAAGCTATGGTGAATCTCTTTGAGTATTTTGCTTTCAATACCTTGATGTCTCATTACTCAGAATTTGTGTGTCACATGCTCTGACTCTTTTTGAAACTCAAGTTATTGGGATTTTCCTGAATGTGTTATTATTTCATTGAAATATATACAAGCCTCAGCTTCCACAAGGAGAGCCTTTGTCATCTTTACCCCTGTCACTGACTCCATAGCCCAATGGTAGCAAGACTTCATCTTTTCAACCTCTAAACATACAAAACCAAGACATAATTAATAGAGTTAGAAATCTATCTACATCTTTATTCAATATCATTAAACCTTGAGAGAGCCCTCTCAGATTGAGGAGGGTAAGCCTCAGTCACAAGATTGGTTTGAAATAGTTACACTGATGTTGTCTGATCAGCAGCCAATCAAGTACGATTTTGGGGATAACAGGAGGAAGGATCATAGGAATTTATGTGCCCTATGGGAGAGATATTCTCCATTTTCATTATGATGCATGTTTCAGGGAGAACATTGGGCAAACCATGTTTGTTTCATTGGAACTGTTGTCTCCTTGTGGGATGAATTATTTGCATCTCATAAGAACTTTGGAGGAACATTTCATGGAAGGATGGATTGGGAGACACTTAGCTTATCACATGATAGTTTCACCAATGGTGGAGGATAAGACTTGCAGCACTCACCTTGTCAGTTGCTTCAGGACAAGCAACATTTGGGAAGGGAGGACTGTAATATTCCCAATTAGCCATGAGCTAGTTGGAATATTAATTTTTGTTTTGCTGTTTTGTTTTATGAATAAGAGGACAATGGAGGTCCATAAGTCTCCTTAATAATGAATAAATAAATTCCAATGTGAAAAGGATATATCTTGGAAAATTAATTTAGCACCTTTAAGTGTGAAAAGGGGCTAGAACACCTTGACTGGGTTAACTTTGACCCAATCAATAGCGCTGTCATGGAGGAGTGGCCATCAATGAAAGATAGTGCAGTTTTAGATGGATATGATTTGCATGGAAGTAGTGCCATTATTGGATGGGGATGAGTGTTTGGAAGCTTATATCTTATAAAAGGAAGAGGATGGAAGCTATATTCATTATGTTTATGTATTTGATATTTTGATATACGGTCTGTTTAGACATATATCTTTCTCTAGCTGTTTAGCTGAGATTGTGTGTTGTTTAGGACTGGGTGTTCTTGATCGAGAATCCCACCTATTCCATTGAGAATCTCTTGGAGGAGTATTGTACTACATTTTCACTTTCAGGCTTAAGTCCAAGCTTCATCTTACATCTACAACGCAGATCCTGTTGAGGGTTGAGTTGTTTTGCAGGTTGGAGCAGTGGAGACTGTCTTTGGGTCATCTAATTACTTATTTTCAGTGAAGAAGGGTTCCTTTCCATTGGGAGGATAGTAAGGAAGGCCCTTGTGATTATTTTCATATCTTGGATTTAGGCCATTTATTTATTTGTCCCTACAACACAATTTATTTCCTGATCTACGTTATTTTGTGGGAGGAGTTGCAGGGTGGTTTTGGCACACCATTTGGAGAGAAGGTTTTCTAGTGAAGGGGATCTTCCTTTCATCTAGGAGATACATTAGAGGAGGCTGCATTATTTATCATATCAGATCAGCCACACTTTCCATATCTATATTTTTCAATGGATCTTCCACCCTAGGGCTTATATTCCCATCTTGTACATGGTGTTTTGCTGAAAACCCTTGAGGGGTTCTTGAAAGGAGGTTGTATAGTGCCTAGATTTGTAAGAGATCTATCTTTTGTGGCCTATATCAGCCCTAGATCTATTGTATAACCATTTTCTATAGCAGTGCCTTGTAAAAAATGCTATAGCAGCCTTCTAACTCTTTATATATAGTAACAACGCCTCTTTTGAGGGATTTTGTCCATTGGAGGCTTGTTCTTTCTTATTGTACATCTTATGGCCTATTTCTTATGCACATTTTGCTGCTTTTATAATGAATGAAAGGTATCCATATTGGCCTCTTGCTTTAATATGATGTTTAACACTATTGTTCCAGCATTTTGCACTATATTCCTGCTTTTCCCATTTGGGAATATTACAGTGTGATTTGGTGATTGGTCTAGTTCAAGAACATCATTGTGAGTCATATTTTTATCATGGATAATTGTCCCTGGTATGGATTTATAATCATTATAGGGTGGCATGGAGGTGCTAGGTTGGTGCATGAAGTCACCTACAGGTTGGAGCTTGTGAACACTTCAGGGTGGTAGGTCGGTCTAGGATGTCGGGGCATCAATTTAATTAAATACTGAAGAAACCAAGGTGTTGGGGCGTCCTTCCAGTGGGAGTTGGAGAATAATGCTTTTCTATAATTCTAGGAATTTGTACCTTTAATTTCAGTTGGGTTGAAGATTATAGAATTGATTAGAAAAGCGTTCAGTGGTTTTTGACCCGAAGGGGGTTTCCACCTAAAATTTGTGAGCCTATTGTGTTCTATTGTTTACTGTTGTTACTAGAAAAAAAAAAGAATAATTGAAGATTAAATAATGCTCTTAAAATATTTAAAATTTCTAATTGATAAGAAATATTGATTCACCCCCCCCCCCTCTCAGTATTTCCAAAAATTGGAATCAGATCTTGGTTCCTTCAATAACAGTCTAAAAATTGGAAGGAGATTACGGAGTATAATAGGAATAGAGTTCCTTTGTTCAATGGAAATAACTACGCACTTTAGAGTGGAAGAATGCAGGTTCATTTGTTGGCGCAAGGATAGGAAGTATGGGAAATCGTTGAAAAAGGATTTAAAAAGACCCAGTATTAACAAGGTAAGAAAAATATGGTATATGATGCAAAGCCTAAAGATCTCATTATCATTGGGCTTATCGAATCTATCTATCTTAAGGTACTGAGTTTCAAAACTGCTAAAGAAGTATGGGACAAGCTTGAGAATATATATGCAGGTGACTCAAACATGAAAGAAGCAAAGCTTCAAATTTACAGGGAAAAATTTGAGCAACTCAAAATGAAGGAAGATGAAAATATTGATGCATAATTATAGTGTGTTTATGAAATAACAAATGCATTGGAAGGTTTGGGAGAGCCTGTCGACACGAAAATTATTTTCTAAAAGATCCTTAGGTATCTGTATTGGAATATAGTTTGAATCTAACCAATCTTAGCAAAGATGAATTGCATGGAGTGCTTAGGACATATGAAATTAGGATTTAAGAAGAGGATGACACATCTCACCAAGAAACAACATTCGCTACATCCAAGCAGACTAGTAAGGAAAAAAATACTCTGAAAGAAAAAACTTGTAGTTGTAAAGAAGAAGAAAAGGAAGAACATGAAGAAGAATTTTCAGATAAATAATTTTCATACTTCACGTGAAAAATGAGAACATGTACGGGGATATTCAAAGGTAAACTTGAATTGATATGTTTCGATTGTGGTGAGGTTGGGCATTCTTCAACCAAGTGTCCTCACAGAAATGAGGCTATTATGAAATGAAGGAAAGGTTTGAGAAAGTTCAACAAGCAAGGCAAGAATAAATGGTTTAATAAGAGTTTCTTCTCCAAAGAAGATAGCTACTCATATGATGAAGACAATGATAATGGAGAAGAAATCAATGGAAGAATATTTTTTATGGCCAACCATAATAAGCAAGAAGCATCTGATGAAGAATGAGACGAAGAAGAAGAGATGACTGAGGTTGATTTCAAAATGAAGTGATTAGGGTTATCAAAGAGCTCAAGGTTTAGAAGACTCCATGTCAACACTCTTGAAGATAAATAAAAGATAGAAATGGAAAAGGTCCTAAATCTTAAAATCAAGGTTGAATAATACAAACGAGTTGAAGAATATCTCAGGGAATAATTAAAGGAAAGCAACAAGGAAAGAGAAGCATTAGAAGCTAAAATAGTTTATCTACGAAAGAAAGTAAAAAATGGAAAAACTCTTCAAAACTACACCAATAGCTCCAAGGCATTGGAAGAAATCATCAACAATCAATGATCAAATAGTGACAAGACTGGTCTTGGTTACAAAGAAAAATATGAAAAGGATCCAAGTACTTCTATGACAACAAAGGAAGATGGATATGAAAATTATGACAAGCAGGTAGACCTCCCAGCCAACTCAAGAGATCAGGACTCGTAGGAATAACCATGGAAGACAGTTCCTCGAAGAATATTTCCTCCCAGGTTTCAACCTATCTTCTATGGTCATTGTTATTCATGTGGAAGGTTTGGACATAGAGCTATAGAGTGCCGCACATATGTTTGGAATAAATACAGTTTCAGGATATCTTTCAGAAATGGATATTCTGGAACTCAAAAGAATATTAACAACTTTGATCATTTGAGAGATGATGTCGAATGTGAAAAATGTAGAAATTTTGGACACCTGGCTAAAGATTGCAAACTTGGAAGTTCTTCAAAGGAATTCTCCCAAAATCAAAATGAACAAAGATGGAAAAACAAGACTAAAAAATGTGTTATGGCTCTCAAGGATCAAAGCAACAGAAATGTTTGGTATGTTGATAGTGGTTGATCAACTCATATGACTGGAGATAGGAATAAGTTCATATCCTTGAAGGAAAAGAAGGATGGAACAATGTCTTTTGGAAATGATGGGTCTTCAAATGTCATAGGAGTAGGTACAGTCACACTTGGAAGCAAGAATGTATTAGCAAAATATTTTTTGTTGGTTGAAAATATGAATCACAATCTGCCCAGTGTTGGACAAATGTGCGATTAAGGACAGATGATGTTATTTAACTCTAAGAAATATGAAATCGACAAAGGCAAGTTCAGTAAAATTGTGGCTACAGCAAGCAGAGATCCAAACAATATATATATTTTAGATGAGACACATAAAGGGTGTTTTTTTACGAAACAATACGAAAGTTGGTTATGGCACAAATGAATGGGACATATAAATTTCGACAATTTGGTCAGGATCAGCAAGAAGGAAGCAATAAGAGAAATGCCTAAAATTTCAAAACCTACCAATACGATATGTGAATCTTGTCAAAATGGAAAGTAGAAAAATGTTGAGTTCAATGTAATATTCCTAAATTAGCTTCAGCTTATGGAAATATTAATTTTGCTCTTAAAATTTAGATGGATGAATAATTAAGCAAGGAGGCTCATAATTTGCTCAAGTATGAATAAAAATCCTTCCTAATATGAAA
>JAXQQM020062533.1:0-54039 GCA_034641835.2 Pinus albicaulis | reverse complement strand
CGCCAATTTGTTGGGAAGGTAAATCCCCTCTGCGGACAGAGGCGATCCCTACTAGCCCAGCAGGGGTCTAGGAACAAACAAACAATGCTATGACGCAGGCTCCTAGTTACGAATGAAAGATTTGGGATAAGAACCTACCTGGATTCCAGCGCTCGATCTGAAAAAGAGATGTCCCCGTCCTTCAGTCCTGGCAGATCACAATCCTTCCACCATCTCCGTGGATGAACACCTGCACACAGAAAGAACAAACAGATACAAGCATAGGAACCAGCATACGTAACTAAACATCGGTCAGAAAACACATTACTCGCATTAACATAATGGAAAAAGGAGTGGAACCATAATCATAGTCATCTATTAAAGTGGTAAACGAATAGAAGTTACAACCAAGTTCTGACGCTGCAGCCTCCTTCGCGCGGGTCTCCGGTCGTCCACGTCTCGCAAAGCTCGCCGGGGGAAAGGGAAACCTCTCCAGAGTCTCGTGACAATGGTCTCCTTGCTCGAATGGGCCTTGAGGGAAAGGAAGGATTCTTTTCAGCACAAAGGCACTTGTGAATAGGAGATGCAAAGCTTCAGCACTTCAAGACTAGCTTGCCATGGATCTGAGCAAGCTTTTATAGATGGGGAAGGAGGGAGTTGGGATCCCTATTATTATGGGATTGGCCCTGTCAACAAGGAAGGTTCCATAGAAGGTGGCAAAACTACTTCCCTTCCATAGAACTCCCGTAGCCAAACCTCCCAACTCAAGATAGGCAGTGGTTGTGAGTTTGTTTGAACTCACCTTCCGCCATCCATATATAAAAAACAGTCCCTAAAATGGGTGGCGCGATTGCTGCTCTATGACAGAGCGCCAAGTGGCGCGACCTCTTTACAGGATTTCCCTGAGTGGCGCGAGTACTGAACTGTCTACCCGCGCCAATGCAAAAAGAGCTGTTTTTCATGGATTTTGGAAGGAGATGTCTCAAGGGGAAATGAAGCTCATACTCAGAGGGATGCAATGATGATGTTTTCAGTGCATGACAGTGTTCACAGGTCACGTTATGGGTCCTCCATTGTGCGGGACGGGGAATGGTAGGGACGGTGACAAATTACTGTGTAACAGATAATATCTCCTGTTGATATATCTCCTCCTAAAAACCCTCCCAAAAATACCCCTCCATGATGGTGTGGTATGCTCTCATATAACAAATGGTGCTAAAAAGGAAATCCTCATGAGCTGCTTGTAGCAACTTCTCCTTGAGCTTGGAAGCTCCAGATAAGAAGATCCTACCATGATAGAAGATGACCCAATATATGACTGAATACTCCTCCTCATGCAACTAGCCATCCAATATCCTACAAGCATGAAGATCCTTGGAATAATCCACCAACAACTTGGAGTTCCAATGTGGATCTATCCTCCATAATGACAGCATTGATGATCTCTCATGAAGAACATCTTTCATATGGCTTCCCTCTTCTTTGACATCTCCCCTGTCAAAGATGCAAGTTGGAAGGTTGTTATCCTTCCCCTGATGCTTCTACCACAACGCAAAATCTGAAATGTGAGTGGGTAAAAGTGATGTTGAGAGAATTCCTCTCTCCTCCTTGAGTCTACCCAAGACTCGCAGTGCTATACCCAGCTCTCCCAAGGTCCCAACTCCTCTGGAATCAATGAGTGCTGCCTCAACTGGTGAAGCATCCATCCTCCTCTGTTGATCCATTGGCCTCCTTGGTGAAATGTCTCCATGAAATGAGACATCATCATCAAAAGGTGATTGCATATATGAATGAAAAAATCTATCCATGCCCTTACTGCTCAATCCAGTCTTCTCCTTAGGTTCATCAACCTCCTGAAGTGCATAGTGATCTGTATATCTCATCTCATGATATTGGTTCTCCTCCCTAAATTCTCCTTGTATCGCCATGGTTACACACTTCCTCAACAATGGCACATGAGTTGTGCCTTGGTCTCCACACATGAGATCATGGGGACTCCCTTGCAAAGATGCAAGCATCCCTCTTCTTGGAGCAAGAGCTCCTCCTTCCTCTGCATGAGGCACTAGATGATCTCTAGATGTGACAGCATTGTTGCCCTAATTAACTGCAACATGAATGGGAAACCCTCCAATGATTGGACTCCTTTTTGAAAAAGACATCTCCATGCTCCCTTGCTCAAAGGTGTGAGAAGGAAGTCTTTCTCCCGGCAAGGTATGGTGCAAGTTTTCAGCCTCCTCCATCGCTTTTTGCAATGGTGTTGCATTCTCACGCAAGGGTTTTGTTTGAGTTCCCTTGTTTAGTTCTACCATGTGTGTCTCATGAATCCTCCTATCAAATATTTTCCCTAATTCCTTAGTGAAACTTGCATATGATGCAAGGTTTACATTTCTCAAAGAAAAGGATTCAAATATCCACCAGGCAAAGGCCTTACCTCTCAAATGTAGCGCTGCAAATTTCATGGCTTCATCTTCAAGAATTTGGTTATGTTGTAAGAAGGTATATAACTCCTCCACCCAAGCTTTGGCCGAACATGTAGGTGAACCTTTAAAGGTAGATAGAAGAAATCTATCCTGCTGCTCTCTTCCCTTCACCTTGATCTTGCAAAACTCTAAAAAACTGAGATGATATCGGGATTTCTGAGTTTGAGACTCATAATCCTTCAATAAATCACTAAGATTTTCCCTCCTAGCAACCTCTTCCCCTATTTCCATCTCTCTTCCAGCAATCTTGGGCATGTGACTGCACTATTTGTTAGAGTGTGTGATTGCTGGCTCACACTCCTCATATGACAATCTAGAATTTGCTTTAGATTCAAACTCTTTCGGAGATTCTTCATACATATCCCTCTA
This sequence comes from Pinus albicaulis, assembly GCA_034641835.2. Taxonomy (NCBI): domain Eukaryota; kingdom Viridiplantae; phylum Streptophyta; class Pinopsida; order Pinales; family Pinaceae; genus Pinus; species Pinus albicaulis. The sequence continues at coordinate 51,211 of JAXQQM020062533.1, read as the reverse complement.
GATCTTCTTGAAATATCCATGAATTTTATGTATAGATTTAGGAAAAAGCTTTCTAATCTTATCCCCTTTTTCTCCTCCAAAAGATGGAGTCTTTTTCCTCCTCATTTCTCTATCTCCTTCTCGATGAGAATAGGAAGTGCAGGGTCCTTCCCCTTCTTTCTGCTTATCCTCGTTGGGGAGGGTCTTCATGAATATGAAATATGATGAGATAAAACCCATCCTCTTCAATCTTCTAATCTCTCTGGCTGGGACTCATAGGCTAAGCCAAGACGGTTGCTCCGATACCACTGTAATATCCAAAAATGGGAATTGCTAGCAAGGCATGATTGGAAAAAAAAAATTCCAAGAATGGTTGCCACAGAATTTGAAACTAGGTCCTGTATCCCTTAGAAAAATGTGTCTAAGTCCTAAATCCAAGAGGAGGCTCCAAAGAAATCCCTCTAGGTGGGTTAAATAGATCTCCCACACCTAGTTGTCTTCAGAAAATGCCTGATAAAGGGACTGCAGCAAATGCAAGAACATACAATGGAGTAGCAGCGTTATTTTAATGAGCCAGCATACTTGAAGATGTAAAATAGCATTATCTTGATATTATAGCAGAATATGTATACATTACTCTGAGGAACTAGTCACACCAGCTAGGCAATGAAAGCCTCAATGAGACATGTACATGACAATAGAGAAATACTGCTATACAAATATGTCATAAGGCTAAAATAACGCAGTTTATAGAAGACACTTCAACATAAAAAATTATAATATAATGATATGAAAATTTTAGGCTCAAGAAAGATGGGGGAGCGAGCTCTCAACCCCTAAAAACACTAATACAACAATGTTACAACAATCCTCGAAAGGATTGTCTGCAATACATGTGAAAATGGAAAATCTGCAGAAATGCCGGAGTTGCTCGGCAGTAGATGCAACTTAGAAAATAGAAATGGATGAAAATAACTAATGATTCTGAATATGATGCATATATCTCATCCAATGGATCTCTCAGGTGATAGGCTTATCCAATCCCTGAATATCTCACCCTCCAAAATAGTGGAGAAAGTCCCCACTGCAAATGTGCTCAGAAATAACACAGTCAAGGAGCTGGACTGTGCTCTAGGAGATAGGAGATGCTTGACCTAGTGCCAAAGATCTATAATCAGCTATGAAATTTCCCTTACTAACCTCCTGGAGGAATAGAAGCTCCCTCCTCTGAAAGAGGAGCCAAGGAATGGAGTTGTGGAACCCTCCACTACAACACCTTGCAATACTGCGTTATACTTCAGCAGAAATAACGCAGTGACTAAAAGACAGGATTTTTCCTTGAGCCTGGATGTGGAGAAATGAAGTGAAATCCTTCAAGAGGCCTCTCAAGAAGGAGAGGAAATCCTAAACAGGAATCCCTCGTGCTAAACATCACTACAACTCAGCTGAATAGCCAGAGACTGCAAATAGTCTAAATAGACAAAAATCAATATACTCAAACATGTCTCACTATGGCTGCCTCTTCCTCATTTTATGCAAGTGAATGTCTCTTTGCCCCAGACCCCACACACTATGATTTATTCCAGAAAGAATCTTTCTCCTTCTCAAACTACGCTATCTTCCCAAGCAAGCCACACCCTCTTAGGCAGCATTGTTGACTTGGTCAAACTTGACCTTGTCCTCATGCAATTGCCCCTTTTCATACTGGAAGGTGAAAAATCAAGCTACTCCATAGATCCCTTTCACACTATGAGGGATTTTATTCCTACTCATGGGCCTTTTACCCATTTTATTCACCTTCTATATGATATAAGAAAAAATTAATATTCAAATTTTCTGTATGCAAATTTTGGAATATTACAGTCCTCCCCTCTCGAAGATTTTTTTTCCTCAAGAAAGTGTAAGGATAGACTGAGTTCTTTTCTCCTCCTCTCTTGGTAGCATCCATGTATGATGATCTCCTCGAAGTGAAGTGATGTTATCTCATCAATCAAGTCTCCACATTGCTCCTCCTCAGCATGCAAGTCAGCTATCAAGTCATCATCATGTAAAGGTGAAATACTCAAGAGGATAGAAAAGTGATGTCTAGAGGTCCCTTGGAGGAATGGGATCTGAAATATAATGGGAAATATCTCTCCCATGTGGATCCTCCATCCCCAAGCTATTAGCCATGAAAAATGGGTTACCTCCCAAATAGGAAACTCCTAAAAACTATCCTCCAACTCTAGCTCTGTCAAAGTAGGTGGGCTGAAATTCCGCACATAGTAGAAAATGTAGCCTACCCCACGCTATCCATCTCTCCACTTGTTATAAGTGTAGAGTGTTGACTGATCTTGGGCTGCAATAAGGTTGCCCTCAAGTGGCAAGATGTGGACTAGATCTCCAAATATCTCTCCTCCAATGCTGCAAATCATGCTGGCCCATATATCCCCATATATGATGAGTTGCAAATCATCATCATATGGCATCTCATCCATCATATGGCTCACCTCATATGGAAGAAATTTTTTTGCTCTAGTGGCCATACCATCTCCCATGCTCCCCTTAGAACATGTAGTGCAAAATGTGTGGGAGGATTCCCCCTCAAAGGACACATTCACCCAATGTTTCTCTCTCCCAAGCATGCTCCTCATAAAGACAGAAACAATAGAGGTATAGGGAGCAAAAATTAGAATCATGCTTGCTACCATGTGTAACAAGTGAGAAGGACAATGGTCCCTCAAATGCAACCAACGTAGCTTGACCCTCAACTACAATAGAGACTGATAAAAAGTGTGGCTTGTCAACCACTTACCTGCTACTCCAATCTCCTCATAAGTATGGAGGAAGTGTATGATGTAAGGTGTACAATGAGCATTTCCTCCATAATATATCTCTTCCCCAAGTCCTCCTAGGGAATGGCCATCAATCATGGTTATGGCCTCAAGTAAACCATGAGGTCTAGAAAAAAGAATGCTCCTCCTTGGAGCATCATCCTGCACATGTATGGTTAAGGGATGCATATATAAATTATACAAAGAATCATGTAAACGAAAATGAATACCCTTACCATATATTCTTGTCATACAAAGGGAGTGGCTCATAAATGAGTCCCCTCTCATCTTCAAAGAGAATAGAGGTGGTTGTGCTAACTCCTCCATCTCCATATGATCCATGCATCTACTCATATGCTGATATATCTCCTCCTCAAAACCCTCCCAAAAATACCCCTCCATGATGGTGTGGTATGCCCTCATAGAAAAAGTGGGTCTGAAAAGGAAATCCTCATGAGCTGCTTGTAGAAACTTCCCCTTGAGCTTGGAAGCTCTAGATAGGAATATCCTACCATGATAATAGATGACCCCATCTCTGACTGAATACTCCTCCTCATGCAACTAGTCATCCAATATCATGCAAGTGAAAATACCCTTGGAATACTCCACCAATATCTGGTTGTTCCAATATGGATCTATCCTCCATAGTGACAGCACTGATGATCTCTCATGAAGAACATTTGTCATATGGCTGCCCTCTTCTTCGAATTCTCCCCTGTCAAAGATGTACGTTGGAAGGCTACTATCCTTCCCCTGCTGCTTCTGCCATAGATCAGAATCTGAAATGTGAGTGGGTAAAAGTGATGTTGAGAGAATGCCTCTCTACTGCTTGAGTCTACCCAAGACTCTCAGTGTTGTACCCAGTGTTCCCAAGGTCCCCGCTCTTCTGAAATCAATGAGTGGTGCCTCAACTGGTGAAGCATCCATCCTCCTCTGTTGATCCATTGGCCTCCTTGGTGAAATGTCTCCGTGCAATGAGACATCATCATCAGAAGGTGACTACATATATGAATGAAAAAATCTATCGATGCCCTTACTACGCAATCCAGTCTTCTCCTCAGGTGCATAAACCTCCTGAAGTGGATAGGGATGTGTATATCTCATCTCATGATACTAGTTCTCCTCCCTACCTTTTCCTTGTATCTCTATGGTAACACACCTCCTCAATAATGGCACATGAGTTGTGCCTTGATCTTCACACATGAGATCATTTTTGAAGAAGTCATTCCAAGAGTCAAATCGTTTGCCACTCATAGGGCTAGTTTTTATTCAAAGTATTTTCCTGACCAAACAAAGATGAATTTGATAAAAGTGAGAGAGGTTTTTATCCATCATAGGTAAACAAAGACAAAACTCCTTCATTTTTTACATAGGTATCATGGTTTGGGAGAAATGTCAAAAATATAGTTGCTACAAGAGGTTTTCTACACTTCTGGAGTGACCTTGGGAAAATCAAATTTTCTCCTAGTTGGAGTGTGAAAATGACTTTCTAAATGCATCAAATGATAACTAGATATATAGGTCTTTCTAGTGAGCTATCTTGAGCACAATAAGGCCTCCAAACATTGCCTGCAACAACACGCTTTATTTGTGCACCCTCATTATGTATGTTTTGACCCGTCTTGGGAGAATCCCTTTTTTACAGGTCAAACCAAGTCCTTTCTAAAAAATAAAGGCATATTTGGAAATTTGATAGGATAATATTTCCAATGAGCTATCCTAGACCCACTTTGGACACCAGTAAGGCTCTAAAATTGGTCTGCAAAAAGGCATTGCACACCTGGTTCTAGGAGGGTGCACTTTCTTCTGGGAGGGTGCACTTACTTCTGGGAGGGTGCACTTGCCCAAAAAAGCCAGAAATGATTCCAGACTTCACTAAAATTGCCTGTAAAGCTTCATAAATGTTGTCTTCAACCTCCAACAAGTGAGTGACAATCAATTAAATCATTCTTCTTCCTCCTACAATCATTCTCTATGGTGTTTTGAAAAGTTTCATTAAATATTTAATGTTTTACTCATTTCAAACCCTAGTATCTCCCTCAAATCACCATTTCACTCTCAAATCATAAAATTACACTCCCTACACCTTCATACCCTTCCTACTTTACAACCCCTTTATTACAAATCCCTTTTCCTTAAGCCCTCTATTCCCAATGCCCTAAGCCCTAGGCTACTCAGTTGCCTAGGCTCCCAAAAAACCCCATATCTATAATACATTTCCCCATTCGAAACCCCTCTACATTCCTACTCCTTTTCATTTCCATCATTTCATAAACCCCTTCCCCCATCTCCCTAAATTTCCCCATCACATTCCCACTTCTCAAAATTCATTTTTCACTATCATTCCATCTCCCTAGGGTTTTGACACTAAGACACAATAGAAGAAGGAGAGGAAAAACAAGCTAAGATTTTTCTAGATGAGACCCTATAGAAGCATGATTTTATTGAAGAATAAGATGAACTAACACCAAGAGGCATTCTTAGAACCAAAGGCTTGAAAGAGCCTTGGAGCTTGAAAGACAAAGGAAGAGAGAGACAATTGATGAAGCCATCCTTGATGATCAATTATTGGAGATGATCAAAGACGAAAATTAAAGATGGCTTCAGGTCATCAATGATCACTTGGAGAAGTTGTTAAATAAGGCTAAAAAGGGTCACAATATTCAAAGGAGAATGGCCTAACACTATGCCAAAAGAGAAAGAAATACAAGGGCAAAACTTAAGGCAACAAATGCAAGATCGAAGCCCTAACTCACCAAGAAGAGAAGAAGAAATCAGATATACTTGCAGAGGCTTCAATCCAAGCCTAGTCACACCATCATCTTCCACTTCACCAATTTTGAAATATTTTGAATCATTTTTGAAAAATCCATGTTTTTCTATGTTTTCCTGAACAAGTTCATATCTCCAAATTGGTCACATGTGCAATGCCATAAGCACTGCACATTTTTTTGAGGCACTTTTCGAGGAAAAGGAGACCACCATTAGATTTAGAATTATGAAGACAGGCACCCTATCAATTTTCTAAGTCTTTTGAGATAAACTGGTCAGTGAAAAGGAAAAAATACACCCTAAAAATCATGTTTCTGCCATTATTTTGGCCTAGGCACTGTGTAAAGAGCAGTCTTGGGAGAATGAGGTTTTGAGGGATCAAATCACCTTCATTTTTCAAAATAAAGACATATTCAGAAATTAGACTTGAATAAATTTCCAAAAATCCATTTTGGGCCTGATTTGGACACCTAAAAGTCAGTCAAAATTAGCCTTGAACAATGAGGGCGCACTTGATAGAAAAATGACACACTTGACCATTTGCAGATTCTTTTGAAATATCGCTCTAATTTTGACTTTATCTTAGAAGTTGATGTTTCGACCTATGTAATTGAGGATGGTAAATGTAATTATGTTATGGATAAGTTACCTAGGGGTAGATTCATTAGGTAAAATTTGTCATTAAGTCAAATGAATGTTTGAATTTATTTAGGGAGGAGTCACTTAGAGCTCCCTACACTCTAGGTATCTATTTAGATTATTGTGGATCAGCTCCTCCTCTCATGGATTATACCACTAAGGTTTGGATAGGCTGTTTGAGGTCTATATAATATTTGGTCATAGGTACAACATGATATTCTCCTCCATAAAATTGATCAGAATTTAACCTAGAAGGAGCAGGATTTCGAACGACTGGAAGCAACAATGTCTACCCTTGTTCCCGCTCAAGGCTTTGAATGACTCCAAACCAGCCATATGCTTCATAGCGACATTGTTGCACTGCAATGAAAAAAGCAGATCCTCAACGACCATTTGACTTCCTAGTCAGAGGACGCGCTCAAGCCCTCACGGGACATAGATGGGGCGGTCCAACGCTTGAACCAAGCCTTGGAAAGAATCACCATTGCATCAGAAGAACCTCCATCACAAAAAATGGTGGAAATTACGCCGAAATCTGCTGAGCAGAACCTTAAGTACTTCCACTACTTATTACCACTCTACAGCAGCTCAAAGAATGAATGAATATTCCACCCAAGCTGTGACTCAGGACGAGTCATAAGATTGTGTTGGGGGCGTGTTGGAACGGGGCTCCCTAAAGCTGCAAATTTTGTATATTTTTGTATTAATTAGTCTAAGAAAGGGGTTTTGGGGTAGGTCAAAGCCCCAAAGGAATTGTAATGGGTCAAAGGGTAGACCTAGAATCCGCAAACCACAGTTTGCAGACCTTAAGATAGCGTAGGCTAAGTTGACATAATTAGATGGTTAGTTTGAAGTCTATAGGTAGGCATGAATTGGGACTGATGCTACGTGCGAATTTTTAGATCTGTTTGGGTTGTTTTGGGTAAGGACTCTTACTGGTTGTGTGTGTGGAGATCCCCAGTCCTTCTGTGTGTGGACCCTATTGGTTGTGTGCGCAGGCTATGTTTTGGGTTATAACTACGGTTGAATGTTAATATATGCAGATATAGCTGAAGTATCTTTATGTTATCTAGATCTATCATGAACTGTTGATGTGAATCCTTGGAATTTGTTTCGTACTATGAATACTTCTATCTATTTATGCTACGAATATCTCTGTGTTATGATATCTGTGATATGTTATAGATGCGTTTATGATATTATGTGTTGTTAATTTTCGGTATGCACGTGGATGAGAAGGTATTGACTAGATATGTGCATGGTAATAGATCTGTTATGATTAGTTTTGAGTTATATTGTTAACGAACCTACAAACAGACATGTTTTGTGCGAGTCCAAAAGGTTGTGTACATTGATCTGCCTTGATTACCCACTCTCTTCCAGGGTGCGGAAACCTGGTTCTAGCACCCTCCCATATTGCTTCAAGTGAGACTTTGGCCTACACAATTAGGTCACTGCCGAAAGGGCCAGTAGTATAGGCATTTGTTGGCAAACCTTAACCTCTGAACTTGGGTCAGGGCCCCTCAAGCCAACAGAAGGACACTTCAAGATGTGCACAGATCACTCATCTTTGAAGTACCTAGTGAATAAGCTTGTGTTGGGGGTGGAGATTTTCCAATGGCTACTTCTATTTCAAGAATATGACTTTGAAATGATCATGAAGCCAAGGAAACTAAATGCTAGGCCAGACCACTTATCTCGAATTGAGAGTGGTGAAGAACTGACCAACCTAGAAGAAGGACTGTCTGATGCGCAACTGTTTTCTATTAAGGTGGTTGATGCGCACTTTGTCGCCATCATTCACTTCTTAACTATGGGCATGGCGCCTGCATAATATTCAGTACAACAAAAAAAGGGCTAGTGACCCACGTAGTAGACTTCACCATCATAGTGGGCTAATTGTATAAGCTGGGAGTTGACGAGGTCCTGCGGAGATATGTTCTATAGCATGAAAGACAGGCCATCTTGGCAGAAGCCCATGGTGGCATGGTAGGAGGTCACTATGCAGGGAAAAAGATGACTCAGAAGATATTGAGAGTTAGGCTATGGTGGCCCACACTACATAGTGACTCCCATGACTATTGTAAAGCTTGGAACACATGCCAAAGGATAGGAAGACCATCGTGTAGAGACAATATTCCCTTGCCGTCATAGATTTCCCTGCAAGAAAATGAAAAATGGGCCATAGACTTCATTGGGCCCATCAACCCGCCATGGAAGAAGACAGATGCCTGCTACATCATCACTACAACTGATTATGTAACCCGATGGGCCGAAGTGTAAGCTATAAAGGATTGTACTGTAGATACCACTGTGCACTTTATCTTTGAACATATTTTAACCAGGTTTGGCTATCTGAAGATGTTGATGAGCGATATAGGTACGTACTTTTTTAATGAAACAATACAGCCTTTGACTGAAGAATTTCGGATCCACCATGAAAAAAGTACCGCATATCACCCACAGGTGAATGGCACCATGGGAGCTTTTAATAAGATTCTAGAATATGCACTGACCAAGGTATGTAATGTCGATCGAAGCGATTGGGACGTGTGCATCCCATCAGTCCTTTCGGCCTATCGAATCACCTGGAAGAAATTGACAGGGAAAACACCATTTTGGATGGTTTATGGAAAGGAGGCCATAATGTCCATGGAGTACATTATTCCTAGCCTGCGCATCAGAGCCTTTACAAATATGGAAGAGCCTGACATCATGGAGGAAAATTTAGCGCAGCTCATTGCCTTGGAGGAAGATCGATTTATTTCCAACTTCCATCAGGAAGTTTAGAAGGCTTGGGAAAAAGCATGGCATGATTGACATATTCATCAAAAGATCTTTTCAGAGGGAGAATTGGTCCTGCTATATGATAGCCAGTTTGCGAAGAACCTGGGGAAGTTTTGTCAGCATTGGCTAGGTCCCTATACAGTAAAGGAAATCACTAATGGAGGAGCTTTCTAGTTAGCCACACTGCGTGGGGACAATGTCCCAGGGTATGTTAACAAAAACCAGCTCAAAATGTACCAAACCAAATGACTATATGGCTAACGTAGATGTATTGGGTGGCATACACATAGGCCAGAGGAAAACCATAGGCAAGCCTGTTATATGCGCAGGAATGGATCGTAGGTCTGGAAGCCCGGGAAGGTGCACTGGGAGTGCCGGGGTTGATCGTAGCTTTGGAAGCCTGGGGAGGTACGCTGGGTGTGCAGGGGTAATACAAAACTGTGAAAACTAGCCATTGGAATAGTAAAACTGGGTAAAAATAAAATTTTATCGTTGAAAGGAGTGGGCAGTCGACAACTAATGTGGCGATCTTCGGAGATTTTTTACCGTTTGTGTGATGTTAAGTTTCTGATAAGCCTCATCCAGCCGTTATTCGATAACCAAGGCTATAAAAGCATAAGGGTAGATTAGAAGTGAGTTTTGTGCATCTTGAATAGTTTGGGCTTTACAAAATTCTTTAATTATTTCACTCGATTAATGTCTGGGCGAGCTACCCCTTCTGATAGTAGAAATCTCGAATTTATCTTCCGAGCGAGAATGATTGCAACTAATATGGTTGAATCATCACAGACTTCGGTATCCACTGATAAAGTTTAAGATGTCACCCATAAAGTTGAAGAGGTTGTGTCCATACCAACCAAGGGGAAGTAGGTTAAGAAGAAGAAGGGAAAAGGGAAAGCCCAGGAGGAAGGGCAGGGGAGGGCTGTGAAATGGGCTGGAGAGAAGCCACGCACCTCCCCTTAAAATGTGAAGTCCCCCCAAATGGTGCCCCAAGCACGTTCACCTAACCCATCAAAGAGACCTATGTATGCTCGAGAAGAGGCCTAGATCACTGAACCAATCACTTGGATGCCACCCGATATTCAGCCTCACCAGCCTTCGGTGCGCACACCTAAGAACTTGGAAGGAATGCGTGCATACCTGCAAATGCCACTGATTTCGGGTGAGGTCCCCATAATTGGAGAATCCTCTGGCAAACTCCACTCGATAAAATTTGATGATCACGACCTGGCCAACCTGGAAGCCTTCCCTAAATTAGCACCTGAATTTTACTTGGAAAGAGTACTGGAAGATGACGTGCTACGGGTCATCCCAATGCCATGGGCGAGTGAGCTAGCCAAATCGGGTTTACTAAACTTGCTGCGAATGCCTCATTTTGGCCGGTATAGCATAACTAACCGAGTTGTGCAACAACTGCTAGCCTTGGTCCACGACGGTAGCTTATGGATCTGGGATCACATTCCCATTTATGCTGCCCTCATTCACCATATTATTGTTCTACCCATGGAAGGGCCGAATCCCATGGAGCGTGTGGGTAAGAAGTATGAGAAACAAATTGTTGATAAGGTGCGCAATGACTACAATGTAGAGCAGAACACTAGGGGGTTCCTAATTAACACCATCAGTGACCCTGGAGCGTGCATGGGTACCCTGTTGCTGGGATGTAAAATGATGCACAAGTGCCAGGTTGCAACTGTTCCTACTTAAGACATTTAGTTGGCCAGCCGATGTGAGAAGGGGGTCTGCTTCATCTATTCCCAGTTCCTGTGTAACAAATTTTTGGAGAACATGTACGAGACCCAAGATCATGGATAGGCATTCTGCTACTCCTGGATGCTACTCCTCATCGCATTGGTCGCTTGGGAAGCCCCTGAAGACTCAGTCCTTGCTGAGCTCGAGCCAGATATGTACGAGGGGGCGTGCTACATGAATTTGTGGGATTCAAAGGATGAGCAGTACATTGAAGATAATAAAGGCTTATGGGTCTCATTTTAGAGCGGGCTCGCAGCATCAATCCACTCCCGGCCATGCTTGTCACCAGCAATCTATGACAAGTACAAGAGCATCACAGCGTTCCAGGTCACAATGCACATTGTGCATATCTATGGTCGTAAGGATCCGGCATGGGTATCACTGCCATACATGGTTGCTGACAAAGAAATCGACCGACTCATTGCCACTTGGCCACCACACTGGAAGTTGGGCTTCAAATTAGGTACAAATGACACTGCAGGTATGAGCACCAAGAAGACCACCCTACCTGATACCACCAAAGAGATAGAAGGACATGGAAAGGATGTTGAGAAGGGTGCAGATTAGGATTCTTAGTAGGATCTTAACACAGAGGGTATAGATGCGTAGGGTACTGACTCCCCATGTGGTACGAAGTGGACTGCCAGCCCTCTTAAAGGCCAACGAAAGAAACGAAAAGCTACAAGGCTGGGTCGGGAGACTGAAGTTACTCTGACAGGGGAATACCTAGAGAATATCGTAGACGTAGTCACCCTCGCCTCCAAAGATAAGTGGCTAGCTTTGGAAGAGCAATATAGGGCCACGATCACTATGCTCCAGTCTGAGCTCTGAGCCCTAGAGCTCAAAACCGACACCCTGCGGACAAGCATGATCCAGACGAGGCCACCCCTGGCAGCCAATAGTGAATTTATCATCACAACTGAAAGCCCCCTCTACCATCTGTCAGATGCATCATTCATCTTGAGCTCGCCTGCCTTAGGTGCGCAAGTAAAAGCCTACGGAGGTACAATTGGACTTGGACCGGCTCCCACATGAACCACTGCAACTCCTCCACACCTCGTTCTTTGAGGAGATCCAGCACTGAGACCGAAGGGTGCATCAGTAGCTTAGTATAGCTGAGTAGATAATCATGGAAAAAGCCGCTGAGGTGTCCCAGGTGCCGGCTGCATGCACCCTTATCACCACATAGAAGACTGAGTTGGAATGTCTCATCAGTAGGCTCTGTGCAGATGTGAACAAGGATATAACGGCTTCTAATACCCCCCAAGCCAAGATCAAAGGGCTTTTTGCAGACCTAAGGGCATCGATGACTAAGATCAGACTGTCAAAACAGAGATGGAGTAGCAGATTTCTACCTTGCAGGTCAAAATGCAGCTAGAAACTCCACCTGAGGAAAGAGCCCAGAGAGTGGTGCTGGTCACAGAGGCCACTAATGCCAATACATCTCAGATCGCTCAGGGCACATACTTGTTGGAGATAGCTATGCAACTATGTTCTAAGGTGCAGTGTGATCCACTCCTCTATGAAATCACCCAAGAGCTATGCCAAAAGGAAGAATAGTTCGAGCAGATGGAAGCTGCAATGCCCACATTGGTCCTTGCTCAACGTCAGTCATGACTGCATACTAGCCAGACACTTAGAGATGATCTTGAAGAGCTCTTCCACAAAAAGAAGGTTCTCAGTGACCACCTTAAGCCATGGGCCGCTGAAGCCCTCAAGCTCTCGCAGGAAGTGAATGTCATAGTTAAGCAACTGAACTAGACCTTGGAAAGCGTCACTGCTGCTACAGAAGGCCCAAATTCGCAGAAGTTGGTGGATATTTCTCATAACGCTATTGTATAGAGTGAAGGAGTGCTGCCCTCTCTGGCTGATGTGATCAAGCAGCTGCAGGTGAAGATGCAAACCCCACGGCCTCTGTGACTCAGGACGAGTCACAAGATTGTGTTGGGGGCCTGTTGGAACGGATTTCGCTAGCCTTCATTTTTTGATATAATTTTGTAAAATTATTTCTTGCGTAGGGGTTTTGGGGTGGGTCAAAGCCCCTAATGTTTTGTAATGGGTTAAAGGGTAGCTCTAGGGTCTACAAACCATGGTTTGTGGACCATCGAATAGAAAAGGCTACGATGTTATAAATAGATAGATATTTGGGTCTAGTAGGCAAGTAAGACATAAGATTGATGCTACGTGCGAATTGTTAAGATCCGTCTGGGTTGTTTTGGGTAATGAATCCTACAGGCTGTGTGTGCGGATACACTCAGTCCTACTGTATGCAGACCCCACTAGGCTGTGTACGCGGGTTGTGTTTTGGGTTGTACTTGGGTTTTTGGATATTAATGAATGTGGAATATAATTGAAGTACCTTTATGGTATCTGAATTGATCATGTTTATAGCTGAAGTACATCTGTGATATTCATTTGAGCTATGAATGTACCTGTGATATAAGATTTAGTTGCGATTGTAATGTTCTATGATGGTAATTGCTGATGCATATTTGTATTTGAATTTATCGATTAGATCTGTTAGTGATTGTGGCTTTGTTATGGTTATGTGTTGATTATACTGCTAAAGGAACTACGAATAGACTCATTCTATGTGAACCTAATAATTTTCAACACAAATATGCCTTAAATTACCTTCTCTCTCCCAGGGTACAAAAACTTGGTTCCAACACCCTCCCATACTACTTCGGGTCAGACCTTGGCTTGCGAAAGTAGGTCATTGCCGAAAGGGCCAATAGTATAGGGGTTTGTTGGAAAACCTTAACCTCCGAACCTGGGTTAGAACCCCTCAAGCCAACAGAGTCCAAGCTCTAGAGGTTTTGATTCTTTGTTGGTTATGATATTTTATTATTTTATGTCTCAAATTCCGAGAGACAGGTTATGAATGAGATAATGGGGATTTCTTTGGAAGACTCTGCGGATTTGTTTACACTGTGAAGTAGTCCTAGTGCTTTGTTGCAATGTTGCAGGGTTTAAATGGTGTATTAATTTCAAATAGTAGTGTCTTATCATGGAGTAGAGTGAGCATGTTTATCACATGCAGGATAGAAAATGGTTTTAGCATAGCGTAGGGTGGTTTATCGTACAACATAAAAGGTAGAAAGGTGGTTTTCAGGATGTTCTATCGCATTCACAAAGAATGTTTTGGCGGTTTTGTGGATAGGAGTGCAATGAGATGAGGGAGCATCGTGTGGCAAGGAGGTGGGTATGTGTAACCACCTATTTCGCACTCATGGGTGATGTTAATCATTGAATGGTTGGGGAATGCGATATGGAGCTATGGACGTTGGATTAGATGGTGATGATCGAGCGGCAGCTAAAATATCAAGATTTCAAATAAGTGGGACCTGGGCTCTATACACAAAGGGGTATGATATATATGAATGTTTGGGATTTATAATATGCAATGGGTTAATATATGTGCAGGTTAGGGATTTAATATATTAAGTGGGAGATTAATATAATAGTGGAAGTTTAATGAAATATAATATTGGGAAATGTATTATATTAACGTGAAGGGATATATAATAAGCAGTTTCATAAAATATGAAAGTGGGAAGGGTTAACATGTAGTGGGGAATTTAAAATGATATCGGGGAGGGATTTATGAAGTGGGTTTTTATCTAGGGATAAGGGAATTTTTCAAAAGGGAGGATTTTTGACAAGAGAAATGCATTTTTACTTAGGGAAAAGGGATTAGGAAGGGAAAAATGGTTTTAAGCGAGGGAAAGGGTTAAAATGAGCGGAAATGGATATTTTTCAGGGGAAAAATGTTTATAAGGATGTTAGTAATATGAGATGAACCAACAATGCTTTCCATGACTTGAAAAAGTGCTTCTGCCTACCCTTTTTTATCCTAAAATTTTCATTTCTTTTGTTGGGCACATTTGAGCTTGCTGACCCTTTTATTTTTCTTTAAATAGGCCACCTATCTACTTCTATCCTTATAGCTTCCAATGGCTCAGATTAAACTAATGAGCTCTTTTATTTATCTACCTAAGTACTAATCTACCAAGGTTAGATTGTTTGACCAGATCTTTATTCACTAATTATCAACATGAAATTCAAAACATGAATAAGTCAAGATTAAGTTATTTGACCTTCATGAATTGTGGCATTTTGGACAAGCTGCACACAATTTTATTTGCATAAAGTAAACTAAAGTAGTGGCATTTTAACGTGCAACACTTTTATGATTTTATTTTTATCTCTTTTTGGTGGGGTTCATTATTTATATTATTTTTTGATATTGTTTCTTTTAGTCCTTTGATTTTTCTTTTAGGACTTACCCTCTTTTCATTTTTTTAAATATGGGAATACATTTTCAAAAATCAAAGGTATGTATAATATTACAAAATTTTATACAGTCAATTCAAAATTATGAATCCTATTATTATAGGACCCCAACAGAAGCCAACTCGGCTGAGGAAACGCCATAACCATCGATACTTTCCAGATTTTATTTTTGGATTCGGCTTCTTCTATGGTCATGTCTTCTTTCTACTCTATTACTATGTTTTCAGCTCTAGATATCCCTTTGTTCCTCCTCTTCCAGCCAGGTCACTAGCAACAGGCTTCAACGCAACTATTTTTTGTTACCACAATCTGCCCCAATGTAAAATCTCGCTTACACAACACTCTAGGGAATTTTTTTCCTATCTCCAATTGTAAATTTTTGTGCAACTGCATTACCAATAACTCTAAAGCTCTTCCATGTTTAAATATTTTAGAGTTTAGCTACTGATGCATGTTTCTCTTACTAGCTAGCCATCATGTAATTATTCATCTTCGTTGTGAATAGAAATATGTAATTCACAAAAAAAAAAACAAGTATGGCATATAATTTATATAGATACAATTACCTTATAAAAAGAATAATATTACATATATAGATAGATAACATAAAATCTTTTTTATTTTCTTTTGGTTGATTACGTAAATTTGAAAGGAATTTATGAAATATGATGATTATAATGATGATGATGATGACCACGACTACCATCCACTAAGATTTACATGGTTATTAATTAATTTTAAACATAATATAATATTACCAAATGGGGAATGCATCAATATATGAAAGATATGAAGGAAAAATAACGTAGATCATCTAAGTAAGAGCAAGAGGCCAATAAGGAGACCTTATAAATGTATTTACAGTAGCAAAATAGATGTACAATGAGGCCCATAAGATGTAAAACAAGAAATAGAAGTCTCCAATGGAAGAAAATCCTCAAAAAGAGGTGTTGCAATCACATGTATGGACTGAAAATGCTTTGACATCGTTACTTTATTGAGCTACAATAGCTGAAGATTACACTTTAGATCTAGAGAAAATTAGTGCATCAAAATTTAGATCTACAACATATCCATACACTAAATAGGCTCTTCTTCAGAATCCCCTTGGGGTTCTTATCATTACACCATGTACAACTTGTAGATCTGAGTTTTAAGACAGTAGATCTAAGGAAATATTTAGATCTAGAAATGGATATGATTTGATATGAAATAAGAGAATGATCCCACCAATGGATCTCCAAAGTTAAGGGCAGATCCCCAACACTTGAAAACCAACTCTCTAGATGGTGTGCCAAAAGACCCTGCAACTGCACCTTCAGGAAAAACGTAGATCTGAAAGTAAAACTACGTTGTAGGGTTTAGAACATGATTGGCCACATGTCAAGATCTGAAAATGTAGCTCCAATGATCCAATACTCTCTTGCCAATGGGATAGAAGCCTTCCACACCGAAAAGGAGCACTAGAATGGTCTAGATCTGAGTAGATCTAGCGTCCACTTGCTATAGCTTTCAAGGAAAACCAAACCCTCAACATGATCTTTTTTGTAGTTGGAAGAAGAAGCTTGTCCTCAAGCCAGATAGTGGACTATGCAATACAAGACTCTCCCATGAGCTACTCAATGGGAAGAGGTGGGATTCCTGAGCAGGAACACCCAATGCTAAACAAAATTTGTAGTCTAGGCTAAACAACCAAATAAAGTTGTATGTCTAAGAAGATAATACAATTAGAAAAAACAATATCATCAACAACCTTTTCATGCTGCCATCCTCTTCCTTTTATAAGTTGAAAGCTTGTAAACCCTGAACCACCTTCAATGAAATAGCTCCTTTTACACAGGCCATCTCCATCTAAAACTGTGTTGTGCCTCATTGATGGCCACTCCTCCAAGACAAAGCTATAGATTTGGTCATAATTGACCGAGTCAAAATATCCATCCCCTTTCACACCTAAGGGTACTTTCTTACATAGACAAGATTTATTCGTTTTCAGATTTGGCCTTGATTTATTTACTGTTTAGGAGTTTTATAAGCCTCCTTTACATTTTTATTCATGAAACAGAAAAGTAAAAAAAAAATGAATATTCCCATTAGCTCATGGTTAATTGGGAATATTACAGTCCTCCCCTACCAAATGTTGCTTGTCCTCAAGCAACTGATAAGTTAAGTGTTGTAACTCTTCTCCTCCTCCATTGGTGACATCATCATATGATAATCTTTCTCCATAAGCTATTGTTCACCAATCCAGCCCTCCATGATTTTTTCTTCTAAAGTTCTTATGAGATGTAAATAGTGCGTCCCATAAGGAGACAATAGCTCAAATGAAACAAACATGGCTTGCCCAATGTCCTCCCTGAAACATGTAGCATAAGATACATGGAGAACCTACATCCCATAGGGAACATACATACCTCCCATCCTCCCTCCATACATTCCCATAAAAAGCACAAGTACACCATCAGTGTATGGGAGCAAAACAATATACATACAAACATAAATTTGTGCATATGGAGGTGGGTCATAGTCCCACATGGGGAACCAGCACAGTGCATCTCCTGCCTGCATCAGATCAAGATGTGGTAAGTGGCTTTTGCACCACTTACTTGCTGCCCATGTTATCTCACTATGACTGAAAGTGTGAGATATATTTGGCACCTTAGGAATGCACCCATCATGAAATAAAATCTCCCTTTGTTCATCAAGGGAGTGGCTAAATTCATAAATTTTTGTGCTCAAAGGTTGGCCATGAATTTCATAAGATACAATACTCCTCCTTGGAGTCATGATCTACATAAACGTGGTGAAATAATGCATACAATTAGAAAATAAAACATGTTTTACATGAGAATGTTCTTCACCAACAATCCTCCTCATATAAATGGAGTGGTGCATAGATCTATCTCCTCTCTTAAAAGAGGGAAGAGATGGCTGAAATAACTCTTTCATAGAGTCATGTTTCTGCCCCAACTCCACATGGTTCATGCACTCTTCAAAATTCTGATGTAGTTCTCCTTCAAAGCCTTCCCAATCAAAGCTCCTCATGATGATGTTGTAGATCTTCATGGAACATATGTGGCTGAAACATAACTCTTTATAAGCTCTTTGTAGCAAATTCTTCTTCAACTTGGAGGCTCTAGACAATAATATCATACTATGATGATATATGACTCCTCCTTGGACTAAGTAGCCCTCTTTATGTAGCTGGTCATCAAGTATCATACAAGTGTGAAGATCCTTGGAATAATCCACCAACAGTTTGGATTTCCAATATGGATCTAAACTGGCCAACAATGATAGCGCTACTGATATATCAACATAAATGTATGTCATGTTGCTGATCTCCTCCTTGAAATCTCGCATGCCAAAGGTATATTTTGGAAGTTCATTCCTTGCATTCTTATCCTCCAAAAATGTAGAATCATAAATGAGAGTGATTGATGATGATAAGGGAAGAAGATATCCCTCCTTCTTGAGCCTACCCAAGCCTCCTAGCATTGTATCATTGTCTTCCAATGTTCTCATCCCACTTGGATCTGAATTTGGAGAATCATGTCATGAGAGATCTCCCACAAAAACTAAATCAGGTGGCCTACCAGGTGGTTTTCTGCTAGATAAGAGTGTCCCATGCAAAAATCTCATGAGCATGATAGACGGGACTTTAAGGTCCTTGCTTCCACTGCAAAAATCCATCTTTGTTCTTTGTGTGGAAGTGGTGTGTGACGGATATTTATGCATGATTTTGATCATTTGAGTTTCACCACTCTTCTTATCCACCCATTCCAGTTGCAAATCCTCCCAATCAGTTGTGATGTTTCCCAATGTAATCAACCATTGAACAACCAAAATCACATTGGTGTCAGGTATGTCAACCAGAAATAAGTGATCAACCAATGTATAAGTCCCCATGTTGACTCAGAGTGATGGGAAATAATGCATGCATTGCATTGTTCTATATCCTGGGACTAAAACAAAGAATCCCTCAAAGTATTAGTGGCTATTTCCCTCCTTTGCACTAGATGGGCATCAATGAAATTGTGGGTTTCCCCACTATCGATAAAAATAGAGACCCTCTGATTCAAGATGGAACATTGAACTCTTAGGGTCAAGTACTTAGGTACTCCTCTCAAGGATAACAGAGCCCCTCCAATAGGATAAAATGCCCCATCCCCATCTATTGATGGTGTTGGTTCTCCTCCTGCAATGTCAGCATTGTGACCTCTTCTTGGTTCATCTTCTTCTTCCTCCTCAACATCTGAGAAGACCGCTATGTAATGTTTTTTTCCAGTAGCACATCTATGTCCAGGTGCCCATGATTCTTGGCAAGTGAAGCATAGCTTCATTTTTCTTAGATATCTCTAGAATTCATCATCAAGAGGCTTCTTGTATGAGCTCTCCCTGGAAGGAGAAAATTTATCTTCCTTTCCCTTTGAAGGAAAAGAGGGCTTATGCTAAAAGCTTGCCTTTGCTTTTGGCAAGACATCTTGAAGGTCTCTAGCCCTTTCAATAGCATCAAGCAGGGTAGTGGGCTTGGTAGATTTAAACAAGACATGAAGAGGATCATCTAAACCATAAATGAACATGTACACCCTTCTTGTTACAGAAAAATCAGGAACCATAAGAGATCATCTTAAAAATTCAGAAATGTAAGACTTTGTATTACCTAATTGTTTCAACTTTTCAAGGCTCATGAATGGTGCCTCTAGATCTCTTCTATCAAATATTTCCACCAGCCTTCTAGTGAACTCTGAATAAGTAGTCACATTGGAATGACCCAATGTAGACAAGCCATGGAACGACCAATTGTGTGCTTCACCTTCAAAGTGCATCACTGCAATCTTGGTAGCCTCCATCTCTGGGACCTTTTTCAACTGAAAGTAGATGTCAAGTTTTTATGCCCATGATTTGGCAGAACAATTGGATGACCCATCAAATTTGGGTAAACATAATCTTCCCATAGAGTGATGTGAATCATGATTCTGAATGAATCCACCACCTCTATGATGATGCCCTAGTTTGATTTTGTCCTTGAGGTGACAAAACTCCTGAAAACTCAAGTGATATTTGAATCTCTGATTTTGAGACTCATATTCTTCAAAATAGTCTTCAAGGGATTCTTTCTCTTAAAACCCTTGATTTCCCATAGCCAAAAAGGTAGGCATGGTAGAGCATTGGGAAACTTGTGGCTGATGCACTGGTTGATCATTCTAGTGGTGAGACATGCTAGAGCTTTCTCCGAGATGAAATCCTTTATGGGATTCTTTGATTTTTTCCAATCTCATCTCTTTGATCTCTCTAGCAATATCTTACATGGCTCTCAAAAGGATCTTAGGAAAATCCTTTTCTTCTTCTTCACTTTCAGATTCAGGGGCTTTACCCTTGTCTTCATTGTCATTGGTGTAATCAAAATTATTCTTCTATCTTATCTTTATATACCTCTTCTCTCTGTTAGTAAGAGGTTCTTCTTCTTCAGAAGACATATTGGATTTTTAGAATGCACGAGCTATGCCAAGATGATGCTCTGATGCCACTATTAAATTCCCAAATGGGGAATGCAGCAATATATGAAAGATATGCAGGAAAAATAACATATACCATCAGAGTAAGAACGGGATGAAAATAAGGAGACCTTCCAAATGTATTTACAACAGAAAAATAGATGTACAATGAGGCCAATCATATGTAAAATAGGAAATGGAGGTATCCAATGGAAGAAAATCCTCAAAAAGAGGTGCTACAATCACTTGTATGGACTGAAAATTATTTGACAACATTATTCTATTGAGCTGCAGTAGCTGAATATTAAACTTTAGATCTAGAGAAAATTAGTGCATAAAAATTCAAACCTGCAACAACTCCATACACTAAATAGGCTCTTCTTCAAAATCCCCTTGGGGTTTTTAGCATTACACCATGTACAACTTGTAGATCTTAGTTTTAAGATAGTAGATATGAAAAAATATTCAAATCTAGAAATAGATCTGATCTGATATGAAACATGATAATGATCCCTCAAATGGATCTCCAAGGTGAAGGGCAGATCCCCAACACTTGAAAACCAACTCTGTAGATGGTGTGCCAAAATACCCTGCAACTGCACCTATAAGAAGAAAGTAGATCTAGAAGTAAAACTATGTTGTAGGGTTTAGAACATGATTTGCCACATTTCAAGATCTAAAAATGTAGCTCCAATGATCCAATACTCTCTTTCCAATGGGATAGAAGCCTTCCCCACTGAAAAGGAACACTAGAATGGTCTAGATCTGAGTAGATCTAGCCTCCACTTGCTGTAGCTTTCAAAGACAACCAAACCCTCAACAGGATCTGCGTTGTAGTTGGAAGAAGAAGCTTGGACTCAAGCCAGATAATGGACTATGCAATACAAGACTCTCCCAAGAGCTACTCAATGGGAAGAGGTGAGATTCTCGATCAGGAACACCCAATGCTAAACAGTGTTTTCAATCTAGGCTAAATAGCCAAAGAAAGTTGTATGTCAAAACAGAAAATACAATTAGAAAATACAATATCATCAACGACCTTTTCATGCTGCCATCCTCTTCCTTTTATAAGTTGAGAGCTTGTAAACCCTAAAACACCTTCAATGAAATAGCTCCTTTCACACAAGCCATCTCCATCTAAAACTGCGTTGTGCCTCATTTATGGCCACTCCTCCAATACAACGTTGTAGATTTGGTCATGGTTGACCCAATCAAAATATCCAGCCCCTTTCACACCTAAGGGTGCTTGCTTACATAGCCAAGATTTAGATTTTTTCACATTTGGCCTTGATTTATTTACTGTTTAGGATTTTTATGAACCTCCTTTACATTTTTATTCATGAAACAGAAAAGTAAAAGAAAAATGAATATTCCCATTAGCTCATGGTTAATTGGGAATATTACACATAAAGTTATGGAATAATATGGTTGAAAATATGTATCATAAATATTTAAATATGTATTATAAAAAATTCCTAATAAATTATTTACAATTTTATTAATAAAAGGAAAGTTGTAATATAACAAATTGAATTGAGCAGACTTCTTATTTTGTTATCATTTTTATTACTATTTACTTTTATTGCACTGAGAGGCGCATTCTATAGTTGAGTATAAATACAATGTGTGATTCCATTCTTGAAACGTATCCCTTTTAAAATAATAATAAAATATTTTCTAAATAAGTAAACAATGTGTGCTATAGTAAAAAAAATGAGTATTTATATTTTCTTAATTTTGAGTGTGCTCACCTAAAGAGATATGTAATGCTCAATGTAGTGTTGACACTTGTATGTTTTGAAGTAAAAGTAAAATATTCACTAAACAAAATAACAATGTTGAATATAATTTAAAAAAAAATCAAGATACATATTTGGTTAGTTTTTTTTTTTTTTGTAAGCTTGGTATTACCTCCATTTTCATTAATTTTAATAGAAAGTTACAACCAGATGAAGATTTTTAGGTGGCCTCAACATTCTTTGTGTGGGAAACCAAGTCTGTTGGCCACCCAACAACGTGGTATGCCATCCAATAACAATAAGTGCTGAGTCTATCTAAGAAAGCTATATACAACTGTATGTCTATACATATCCTATCATCTACTCGCCTATTGGCATAACTGACTATACATGGAAAATTAAAATTTATCTTCGTGTAAATAGTGGAATCAAAACACTACATCATGAAAATTAAAAATTACTAATTTTATTCCTTAATTGAGGGAGGTTGCACTGGTGTTGGGTCCTGGGTAGTAGTTCCCCGGAGTTCAGCCGAACTGAGTTTGCATGGGAGGTGGTTTTCGATGTGTTTGAGGCGTCCATCCTACTTCTAAATGTGGAACTGGATTTTTTCAAATTATTTTTTGTAGTCCGGGAAGTCTTATATTATCATGGATAGGCTCATGGATATCTCCTCCAGGGCCTTACCTAGAATTCCTTTCATGGAACAATAAAGAAAGAGGGTATGTTTAAATTGTGTTACACAGCCACAATTTTTCCCATGGTCGGGCACTAAGGACCCCCAGTCATTTTCTTCTGTCTCCTTTGACCCGCCTTGGTGATTTAAGTCCCCCTCCCATTTTCCTATCAGTTTCCATATATCTTTAGCTATGTTCTCATGATATGAATTTGCAACATCGCTAATGATGCTCACAGTGGGTCTTCTGCCTCTTGGATTTCCTGAGGATGAAATGGGTTGCCCCTCATCTCCCTCTCCTTTTCTCATTCTGTCGCATCCCCTCTGAGCAGGGCTGTTGGAATGATCCATGTACACTTCATCATTGGTTGGGGGAATGTATTGTGGATGAGAGTTCGTTGGAGGAAGCATGAGCCGCAAGTAGATCAATTTTCGGGCCCTGTTTCCAATTTTCTTACATGTGCAAGCATTAACATAGTAACATAATTCCAGATAATGGGTCGATTTAACCTTCAATTCATCACAAAATTTGTTAACATTATTCCCTGAATCGGGTAGGGGGTATTAATTCGAATTAAAAACTAGTACATAGCATGGAAACAAGCAAAGCATACCCTACATGACTACCAAGCATCATGAATTTTGACGTGGTTACACAGGCTCAACTTCGACAAAATGGAATGGGTAATTACAATCAATTCCATTTTATGTTTATACCAACAGGTGTTAGTGTAGTTCTCGGACACAAATAGGGGTTCTTCCTCACGAGGCTCAGACCTACCACTATCATTAAAACCCTCAATGCCAACCTGACAGGGCTGTCAGGCATCCAACCCATTTTGGTTAAAACTTAAAGATAACACCGAAAAACTTGCATAGGGAGTGTCACCTAGTTTTCACCCATAGGAATTGGTTTGGCAAGAATCAATTGCATCTACACCCCTCACCACTAGAATAGACATTGACAAAGCTATCCCTCCCTAACCCAACTAAGCCATCTAGTAATCAAAAGCCCGAAATCCCCTAAAAGTATTCCAAGGCATAAGCAAGTTCACCCAAGGTGGCATATGAGCTGAGGGAATGACCACACTTAGGAATAGAAGCCACATGCCATACCAGACATACACAAAGACACTATCGGCCCAATTTTCACAGTTCCTCCTACAGGTAGATGACTTCATGGTTGGGATAGAACCATCACCCAGATACCCAATCTACTTCCACTGAGATTGACTAAATTCTCTTACATAAGAGACTATCATGGCCTCCCACCTTCAAAATGTACATTTATCTCCACTTTTCAACCACCGAAGCTTTACATGCAAATCTACAACTTTTATATCCTTTAATGGCTCCTTCTACCATCACCCATCCTCTTATTTCACTACTGCATGCAAGAGGCATTCATGCCATCCTTGCCACAAATGTGGAAGGTGGTGTGAATGTCCTTCGAGGAGTCCACCATTAATTACAATGGGAATGTTGTATAGCTAGTACACACCCTAATCGGGAGGCCTGTTCAGGGGTCAGGGGAATTCCCACATTACTGATCTTATCCTACTCACGAATTCCTTGCATTGGTTATAGGTTTCCATCCCTGGGATGAGGAGGCCGGATTAATTCAAAGGGTTTCCTTTGATGAGAGAATCCTCAGTTAGTAAGGAAATGAGTCGTCTGATTTCGTTCACACCTCACATGTGTTATGATAACATAATCAAACTTCTGAATAAGTTCTGCAAGTTCCTGAACCAATCTGGCAGTTCCCTAACTATGGATTAACTTTTCCTATTTATTCCCTTGACTTAGTTTCTTGAGGGTGTTGGCTACTAATTGTGAATATCCTTCGACTAGTAACTTTTTTTACCCCAACTTGATTGCCAGGATCAGCCCTTGATGGGCTCCACTAAATTTTGCTCCATTGTTACTCGCATAACCACATGAATCTGCATATATGAGTCAAGTCATTTCTCTCTAATCTCAAAATATACCTCCAAATCCCACTGGGCCTAGGTTTCCTTTCGAGGCTCCATTAAATTATAATTTCATAAATCCTTCTCGAAGAGTGATCAAGATCCAATCAAAATCTATTCTAGTTGAAATCGGTTTCCACGAGTTTGTGGCCACAATGGCCGAACAAAGTTTTAGGCATTGTAGGATCCTCTCTTCATGGGGAGTGACTTGCTAGTTGTCTGGTAGAAATTTCTATACCAAGATGATTTCATGTATGTTTTTTTATTATCCCTTCCCACACTAGCTCCTAATCTTGACTCTTTTTCTTAAAGATCTTGTGATTTCTCTCCTTCTAAATGGCCCAAAGGGTGAAATCAGGAACCAAATCCCAATCTTGGTTAACGACTGGGTTAGAGAAGTAGAACTATCTCCAAATTGGATGGATTCTCGAATTCTCTAGGGATCTCGATCCATTCTACCAAAGAGGTTGACACTTCTAGCCATTTTTTGTTGCCATATTGGCATGAATTGAGGAGGTGTTCTAAGTATTTATAGTGGATTCCATAGAGGATTAAAAACAAGGGTCCATAGAAGCCTATTTTAATCAATTGGTCCCAGGTTAGGATTATGCCCTTGCAAACCAACCAGAGAAATAAAGGAAACTTTTGGCCACCACCTTCTCCCCCAAATATTCTTCCAAATTTGTTGCTGATTCCCCTGCCCCCATCCTTCCTTCAATATGTATTTTTCCTGGAGGGTGAAAGTGCCCTTCATTGTATAGCGCCACCTCAGAATGTCTAGGCATTCCTGTATTTTGATCCTTCTGGACTCTAGGTCTTTGCTAAATTGGGTCCATTAGTCTGAATCTAGTGGTTATGGCCAGTCTGCTCAGTCTTTCCATCACCTCCAGCCTTCGTTTATTGAGTCCTCTTTCCAATATTTTTTTACTTCCTGATAGTTCTTGTCTGTAGCGTAAATGAAAAACTTTCTCAGATATTTTGAGTAGAAAACTTCCCTCTATGCTACCAAGAATCCTGCCAGGAGAGGGTTGTTTTCCCATTTCTCACTTCCCAAAAGAAGTGTTGTTGGATAATATCTCTATTTTGTACTACCAAGTTCGAAATTTCAAATCCTTTGGGTGGATCACGATACCTAAGGATATCTTCAGTACGGGTTGACATGCCATACTTGTGTGTCCATATTTGTTTCCATAGGCCTATTCCTCCCTATATCCATCACCACCACAATTTGGCACCCATTACATGATTCAGGGTGAGAGGGTAACGAAGACCCAGTCCCCCTTCCATATTTGGCTTGATTAGATTGGCCCACAAAACCATAGCTCATTTCTTTAATTTTTGATAGCCTCCACAAATGAATTTTTTAAATATCTCTATCATTTTTGTGCAAGTCTTTTTGGGGGCAACCATACTCGACAACGAGTAAATCGGAATGGATTGAAGGACAACCTTGAAGAGGGCAGTTCAACCAGCTAGGTTGAGGCCTTTGAAGGTCTAGTTACACATTTTAGATTGAATATTTTGTAGCAGGTGGTTCCAGTAGGAGGGTTTTAAAGAGTTCACATATATGTTCATCCTTAGGTATTTAGTTGGGAGAGAACTGATTCCAAAAAATATCACCCTCGCTAAGAATTTTTAATGTTCTTGGCCATGTTGAAAAAAAATATGTTGGATTTTTCATTATTGATCAAGGTCCCAAAGGCTTCCATGAAGACTTGAAGGATTTTTTTCTGGTAGCGAGCTTCTCACAGAGAGACATGGTAGAAGAACATGATATAACCAACAAATTACTGGTGGGTGAGAGGTAGACATTTCCCCATAGTCTTAAAACCCATATTTTGAGAGTTTGGGATTCCTTTTTCAGGTATCGACACAGGCCTTCAAATGGGGTGAAATTTTGAGTCAGGGATCCATTGAGAAGGATGGAATATATAGGGGAGGATACCATAGAAAGGATCCAATTAATCCATCATTGATAAAAACCATAGCATTTAAGAATGCTGATGAGGAATGTCTAGTTAATACAGTCATAAGATTTTGACAGGTCGAGCTTAATCATCATCTCAAGAAATTGAGTTGTTTTAGGGAGTGGAATTCCTCTTGGGAAGTGATAAAGCATTCCAGGATCTGACAACCCTCCCCAAAGCCATTTTTCTACAGAGAAATAAGATTGGGGAGTAGGGGTTTGAGCCATTTGACAATGATCATGGCTATGATCTTGTATATAATGTTAGACTCCTGTAATTCACAATATGACAAGGTGACTGATTATTTCTATTTAGATCATTTATATTGAAAAATAATATTTCATGACTATCATTTATTTCCAAGAAGGTACTTCTGGCACAAAAGACGACAAAATATGGTTGTATTCACGTCATTTCCAATATAGTACAAATTAAGCCTAAATACATCGTTTATTTCTTATCAATTAAACCTTAAAAAACCCTCTAATATAAAATTTCCAGACTTCATATTACCATATACCATACCATATGATGTCTTTTAAACATTTGGCGGACCACTTCATTTACACATACCCCACCATCCACTCACACCCCACTAATCTCCTGACGCGTTTCCACCATCTCTGCTCCCTATCTTCCCATATAATGTCCTGTAACTTATTTTAGCCCCCCCTTAGCCTCTGAAGTTAACGTCAGGGGTGTGGGGGTGGGGGGGGGGGGTTGAAAATTAGTGATCTTCGAAACCACTCTCACTGCTACATATCAGTTGTCCATATTTTTTCACCTGACCCCCATCCTATACCACTTATCGGGTATACCCCCCTTTGAAATGGTTTTAATGCTGCAACAAACATTTATCCCCTTGACCCTGTACCTTTTCATCACATCGCAACATCAGATTTTTACTTACCATTTGAAATCCCATTCAAACCCAACTGCCGATGTGATATCAGTGGGACCCATTAATTTCCTTTTTACATCTCCATATCGCAACAATCCTTTCCACATTCATTTTCACCTCCACAAATCTTCCAATATTATATCCTCCCTGGTCCCCATTTTGCAATTAGATCTGACCCCTTGGTTGCAATATGCAATAAGCCCCCTTCGCCAATCTGTGATATAATTTTTGACCATATATGCTATATTTGACTTTGCGATTTGCGATATCGCAAATCACAAATTGCAATACATTCACCATCCCTCCGTTAGTACTTCTTCCATTCCTCCGCTAAACGCCATTTCACCACCAATATAAATAAATCTGTCAAATCTATCCAAAAGGTTTATTCGGTCGATAGCTAAAGGTGTTCTTCCAAATTCAAAGAAAGGCGCCATTTGGAAATTAAAGGGATCTTTGCAAATAATAGAAGAAAATGGTTTTTCTGTTAAAATAATTCTGCCATGCACAGTATTGAAATATTAATACAAGAAGACAATCTGCAACAGTGAGCAAAAAAGGAAAAAATCAGAGGCAACCATCACAACAACATATTAACCATAGCGGTGTAGATCAGCCGAATCACCTAGCACCGCATCATATTTAATGATCCAGCAAAGGTGGCCCAAAATTAGAGCAAGATGTCAGAGCCATCCATCGTTGGATATTTGTGACTACCTCAGCCACCTTCCGCTTAATTTTGGATTCATGAAGAGATGCCGAAGTTTCTGGATTCAGGAAGAGTTGCTGAAGTTAATTCCATAGGCGGTGTTTGTCAAAGATATTTTGTCTGGGCCTTGCACGGCCACACTTTTCCAGTTTTTGCTTAATTGTAATTAATGAAAATTTATCGAAATAGATAGGGCAACCAACATAGATTTTAGTTAAAAGTTGCATGCATTAGCAGTATCAAGGGGGGTAATTTCGAATTGGTTGGACCTTGTTGGACCCTCCATTATAAGAACTACTGTATTGGAGCACTGTTGTTAGGACGAATCTTAATCGCAAGCGTACGAAAAAGGCTCACTTTAGCTGTGCATAACAAACAACCCTAAAAACAAAGATGGATACCAATTTCTTTAGATTTGCAGTTTTTTGACTAAGATAAATGCTACGAAATCCAGATCTATGTAGTAAAAGACATTAATTAGTAAATTAAAGCAAGAGTTTCTCCATGCATCCAATAAACAAGACAAGAATATTTTTAAAGAATTTTTGTATTTTTTACACCTGGGAAGGGAACATAGGAATATGTTACTAGTCCCCCTCAATGGGATGGGTTCTTGTATGTCATCAGCACTTCGAATCTAATATCTCTCTCTCTTGATGGTGTAGAAAACCCAGACAAAAAATGGAACTCAAAGGGAGCTCACAAGAAAAATGGTAGCAAAATATGACAATGATGGAGGATCAAAGTCAAACCAAAATTATATATCCAGAGTGATCTTTAGGTAGCAAAAGGTAGTGAGAGAATGGAAAAACCCTTCTATTTATAACAAAATATTGAGTTTGTCTAGATATTGGTGGATAGTTAAAATGTTATTAACCAATTCTAGGTCCAACTTTTATGGAATATTTTATTATATTTGTTGGAGGGAAAAATAATTTGAATTTGGTCAAATCCCTTTATTTGTAAATAATAAATAAATAAATGATTTATTTATTATTTTAAGGATGTGGTTGAGTATTCCCATCATTAGGGCCAGGGCTAACACCAGTGTTAGGTCGTGAACCAGACATGGTGAAGGTGAGAGGGGGAGAACCAGGGGCGAAACCAGAAGGGGAACCCAATGAACCAAAAGAGGAGTCAGAGTGTGGACTTGGTGGAGGACTAACTCAAATCCTACGCAGAGGAGTAATTCTTCCTACTCGAAACCTAGGATGAAGGTCAAGAAGTCTCCGGGATAAATTCCTTGGGGGCGCAATGATGAAGGCACAAACACGACACAAAGGGAAGAGAGACCAAAAAAGGAAAGGAGGTGTAGGATCAACTGATTACAATGTCGAAACAAGGGCAGAGAGGTGTATGAAAAATTGATTACAATGTTAAAGTCTTTGCCTGGTGGTGTTAACTAGGCTCTTCTTCACTTAGGGTATGTGTGTTAAGTGTGTAAATTTTAATTTTTAAACCCAGATGTTTGTAGAGAGAAAGAAAAAATGAGTTGTATAACTATAAATAAACCCGCAGATAACAATATATGAAACTAAAATGATAGAAAATAAACAACTAATTATGAATTAATCTAAACTGAAGGAGGCAAGCCTCTCAACAACTAGTCTATAGGTGGGTAAAAATATAGTCAAAACACACCAAAATAGCAAATAGATCTAAAGTCAGGAGGGACAATGATCTAAAGGTCTGATTTTCTAGAAATAGGTGCAGAAAAAAAAAAAACAATCAGAGGGAAAATTTTTGTAAATGAGGTGGAAAAAGGTTACAACCTGAACAGAAGTGGAGGGGACCCTAGAGGAAGACAAAAAAAAAACTAAATGAAGGTGTTTTGAATGCGTGAATAACCAATTTGAAGAGGATCTGAAGGTGAGGGATGAGATCTGAAAATGGCTGAACATGCTGAAATGTCAGACGACCTGTTGTAGCTAAAAATATTCCTAGAAAGGTGGAGGGTACTGAAGCCCTAGGGGGCTAGGTTCCTACTTTGATGAGTAAAA
This sequence comes from Pinus albicaulis, assembly GCA_034641835.2. Lineage (NCBI taxonomy): Eukaryota > Viridiplantae > Streptophyta > Pinopsida > Pinales > Pinaceae > Pinus > Pinus albicaulis. The sequence continues at coordinate 20,716 of JAXQQM020062533.1, read as the reverse complement.
CAGAGCAAGTACAGGTCCAAAACAGGTGGAGACAAAGGTCAGAAAACCCTGAAAAAATCTCAGAAAAAATATCGCAAAACGTTCAGGTTGCAGTTTCTGACCTGTTTTCTGCAAAGGTCATAGGTTTTGGCCCAAAAAATGTGATCTGCACTTCTGGCACTCTCGAGAGCAGGTTTCAGAAAATTTTGTCGTCTCAGCTGTGGCTGATGCCTGTCACCTGTGCAATATGTCTGAAAACACACAAAAGTTAGAATTTTTAATGTTTTATGATTTTATAGGTTAAAACAACATCAAGAAAAGAAAAATAAGAAGTTGAAGATAAATCCTAGGGTTTGAAGCAGCTGTTCATGCAAGGATTTGAAAAACGACAGGGGTCAGCATCGTAAACCCTTGTGGAGTCACCAGTTGTGAGGATGAATCTTAATCTCAACCGTACGAAAAAGTCTCACTTTAGTTGTGCATAAAAAAACATCCCTAACAACAAACATGGATGCCAATTTATTTATATCTACAGTTAGTTGACCAAGATAAATGCTACAAAATCCATATCTATGTAGTATTAGACATTAAGCAGTAAATAAAAGTAAGAATTGCTCCATGCATCCAATAGACAAGACAAGAATATTTTTAAGGAATTTTTGTATTTTTGACACCTGGGAAGGGAACATAGAAAGATGTTACCAGTCCCCCTCAATGGGATGGGTTCTTGTATGTACTCAACACTTCAGATCTAAGATCTCTCTCTCTTGATGGTGTAGAAAATCCAGACAAAAAATGGAACTCAATGGGAGCTCACAAGAAGAATGGTAACAAAATATGGCAATGATGGAGGATCAAAGTCAGATCAAACGTATAGATCAAGAGTGATCTTTAGGTAACAAAAGGTAGTGAGTGAATGGAAAAACCCTTCTATTTATAACAAAATATTGAGTTAGTCTAGATATTGGTGCATAATTAAAATACTATTAACCAATTCTAGATCCAACTTTTATGGAATATTTTATTATATTTGTTGGAGGGAAAAATAATTTGACTTTGGTCAAATCCCTTTATTTGTAAATAATAAATAAATAAATGATTTTTTTATTATTTTAAGGATGTGTTTGAGTAATAATCAAATAAATAATGATTTATTCAATTATTTATAAATGATTTAGTCAAATTTAACAAGGAATATTATTTAAATAAGGTTTAAATAATTATTCCTAGAAAATAATAAGATAAATAATGATTGTCTAATTAATTTTCCTATTTTGGGTTATATATGACCAAGAATATTAATTAAAATATTGTTTAACTAATTATTCCTTGAGGAAAATCAAACAAATGTGGATTTATTTAATATTTCCTCACGGGGTTTCTTGTTTAGACCATAAACAACTTAGTAAATAAAGATTACTAAGTTATTTTTCATAGTGAAAGAAATTTTACTTAGGGTAAAATTGTTCTTACATGGTGTTCTTTGGTCCATCTAATAGTAATGGGTTAGATGACCAAAAAATGGTGTAACAACTGTAATTTTGGAGTTGGGCATCAATAATAAAAGACCGTTCTACATGATACTTGAGATGTGTTAAATGGTGATTTGTTACTTCTCTGTTTTAAAAGTTTCCATTTTTTCTTATTGTGCGTCTATTCATCTGATCGTAAAAAAAAAATTAGATGAAGATTTGTTGTTGGATCACCTTGTAATATCTGAAAAGGGAGAATGCAGTAATAACACAATATAAGAACTACAACAAAGTAAATGATAAATCTATATACACATTAGAATGAACAGAAATAGTTGAGCCATTTTATTATATTGGAGGTGAAAAATCAAGTACAACAATGCTCAAAATATGAGACAGTCAAGCCAAAGGGATGGCCTGGAATGACCCTACAATGATCCCACAACAGGGACTATGTAACTGCTGAACTGTTGGAAGGTAAACTATGTTGTCCCTGCTACAACTATTGGGACTACAACTACCTGAAAGATAGAAAGTCAGATCTAGGTAGAATGGGAGCTCTGATGATGCTAAAAATGTAGATCAAGGCTCTATGATGGATTCCCAAGATAACCCAGAAAGGGTTTCTCAGACCCATCAATCTCAGAAAACCACCCTCTTAGGGTTTCACATCTATGCTACTGGGAATTCTGATCTGAAGCTAGATCTGATGATATGATGGCTGTAATGATGCACAATTAGATCTATGCAAGATGGGGAAATCCCTTCTAGGTCCTTGGGCCAAAAGATCAAGATCTAGCTCCTCCAATCTCCTCCACTGAAAATAGCTGCTGGATGAACAACAGCTTCAGAAAATTGCACTGTCAGAGAGGGAGGCTCAATAGCCTACTACTAGATATGTCAAATCAAATCCTAAATGATGGAAACAATAGATCCAATGTGATGAGATGATCCCTCATGGGATTTCTAGCTAAAATACTGGAAACTTCCTTCCTCCAATATATCTACATGAATGGACTACGCAATCCTTGAAGGGATTGTTGCTGCATGGAGGTAAACCCCAATGGCCTAAATGCTGGATATAGTTCTTCTTCTCCTCGAAGACTCAATGTGAAGAAAAGAGTGGTAGGATGAATCCTCCACCGGTTTCCTAGCTGAATGCTAGAAACAGCCTCCTGAAGATGGCACCAATGCCTGATAAGGAATGAAGAACAACCCTCTTTCAAGAGCTACTCAATGAAAGAGGAGGGATTCCCACTCAGGAACACCCTGTGCTAAACAACATTGCAAACTCTGCTAAACAACCCAAGCCTACATAGAAATTTCCTAAGACAAATCTAGATCTAAATTGATCAAGAAATGAATAATCCAAATCATGCTCTCCAATGTGCCTTCACCTTCATTATATAGATATGAGCCTCCCATAGCCTCGGCCCACTCCAAAACTGCATTGTACATGTGGATAAAAGTATCCATGGTTGACTGTACTATTGATCCATTTCTTCCATCATGTTCACATGGGGTGATCACCCTCTCCATCATATGTCCATTAAATGCATCACTTCCTCCACTATCTTATCATAAGTGCTTTATGATCTTCTTTGAATGCACTATGATCTCAGTTGACCTTATCAAAGATCCTCATATTTTTATATTTAAGATCCATGATCTTATTTGATTGTTTCATCCTCCATAATCTATCTCATAAATGAGACATGATCTCCATTAATGGAGCTGCTCCTCTACTCCATGATTTTAGATCTAGATCTACAATATCCACGTACAAACATTAAAAGTGGATTTTATTCATCTTGAGGTTTTTGGGTCCCTCCACCCTTTTATTTACTTACTTAATTAAGTTTATTAAGAAATCTAATATTCCAAATATCATGTGAAATTTTGGGAATATTAGATTCCTCCCCGACAAAATGTTGCTTGTCCTCAAGAAACTGCAAAAGTAGATGCTAGAGAAATTTATCCCCCTCCAAATGGCATCCACCCAAGGAAGGTGTCCCCATTTGCTGCAAAGAGTTATGTATGCTCAGCACCAAAGTTTCCTCTCTAGAATTTTTAGAGTGATCTTTAATTGTGTAGTTGGACACCCCTCATCAATCATGAAGCTCTAAGTGACAACCACAAGATGTTCAACACCTTCCACAATAAATGAGATACATAAAGATAGATCGTTCCTTCCAGAAGAGGAAAGCTCCAACTTACAAATTATACCTGCATCCCATGCTACATGAAGTAAAGAGAGGATTTTCATACCTCCATCCTTAGCCCTCTTGGCCTTGTTAGATCTAAGAATCATCCCAACATTGTACAAAAGGAGAAGAAGTAGAGATATATGGGCAGACAAAGATGTCAAACCATGTTCTCCCAATAGTAGCCAACGCAGCAATGCTCCCTGTTGCCACACCACACCATCAATATATCGAGTATGGTGTCCATAATCTCCAAGTAAGAGCCATCAGAGGGGTTCCTCTTGCTTCCATCCTCCCACACTATCATAAAAAGTATGGGAGTATGTAGGACCAAAGTCCCCCAATAAAATCCACATCAACAAGATCTCTTGCTGCCTCTTCACACCATCATGTGAATCATGGAGTGATAACAACATATTGAAGGACATCTGAAATGTCATATCAGCCCAATACAAAAAAACTTCGTTATCACATATCATGGGAATATTATGCCTTATTACAAACAATATCAAACACATAAACATGGGAGATGTCATGTGATGGCCAAAATCTCTCAACCAAAATGAACATGACTTCTTCTGCTGCATTTTATCATTGATACACAAGGAATGAATCATAAAAACATGAGCTATTGGGTGGTAACCATACTCACCCAAGAGCAGCCAGTGCAGCCATGCCTCCTTCTTCATTTCATAACTGTTTTTTAAGGCATGGATAAAAGAAATAGGAGCCTTTGGGTAGTGACAAAACTATCCCAAGGGCAACCAGCCTAACCAATCTTATTGGCCCATGTCATATATCTGCAAGTGGTTATACAACCCCTTGCTTATCATCCTCACCCACTCATCCCCATGTGGATGATGAATGGTGTTCTGCATAAACATGGTATCCTCATTTTGTAGAATACCATCTTCCTTAAAATTATGGAGAACTTTGCACTCCATGAAATTTTGAAGTGCACCTCCAATGAGATCTCTTAATGAGATTCTCTTTTCACCAATGGATCTCCAAAACCCATGAGGTTTTGGATCTGCTGTAGGTAGAAGTTTCTCTTTGAGCTATGAGATTCTCATTGAGAAAGTGTCATCTAGAAAGGAGAAAATATTTCTCATCTCAAGATGTCTACCATCTACCATCTTTACCTCCATTGCTTGAAGCTACCGTCAGCATGATCCACGAATGATGGGGTCCCTTCACTATCACTGTTACTAAGTGACAACGATGTAGATCTTCATGGTAATACATAGGTTGTCTCATAGAAAGGCATAATGATGATCTCATAACCAGTCATTGTACTTAGAATCGTGCTCATACCATCTTTTGAAACTCTACACTTCAACTCAAAGGGTTGAATGTAGTCCGTCAATGATGAACTAGGATAGCTCTTCTTCTCCTCCTTGATTAGATCAAGGGTCCTTTGCACTATGATATGTTGTTGCTTCAAAGCAGCATTTTGATCTAACCCTGTTGGGAAAAATACTGAGAGGGGGGGGTGAATCAGTATTTAGTGCAGACAATAAAATTTTTACTTTTTCCTTTCTAAAAACCCATACGCTACTTTACTGAAGGAAACTAGCGTATATACGCGGATATCCTTTACAGAACTCGCATATGTCCATAGATCTAATTATGTGTTTGAATATTAACTCAAATCATTGCATTATTCATTCATCAGATATTTCAGAAACAGTAAACAGGTGCAGACAGAACAGAATCACACATATGCAACACACATGAACACCAGGATTTTTAGGTGGAAACCCAATTCGGGAGAAAACCACCACTGCCGTTGTTTCAGCCTTCAAAATTTATTATTAAGAAAAATTCTTACAATCATGTACTAGTGCAGACTCAAACCAGCATGCAGGCACCCACCTGCAGAAGGCTACAACCTTCTCTCGTTTACCAGCCTCTCCTGGAAGGGAGCTACAACCCCCTGCACTCGTTTACCAGCCTCTACTGGAAGGGAGCTACTACCCCCTGATATGAGTACCAGCTTCTACTGGCAGAAAGCTTCCACTTTCATATTGAAGGCTTCAACCCTCAGATCCACTGCAGACCACGTTTCATCAATTTTCAAACTGGATCAAACAGCTCCAACACAACCCTTTACTTGTCAATAAACAACCTTTTCCAAAGCATCAAACAGAACAGTGAAACCACTGTAACCAGAATATTAGATATAACCCAGATTTCAGAACAGATGTGTAGAAACACATTCAACCTTCAGCAACCATTAGATCAGAAATCATACGTGCTTTTATTTAACCAGACCCACGTATATACGCGCTTTATAGAAGACAAACCCGCGTATACTTCAGTACATTTTCAAAGAAAACCCTAACTGCGCATACGCGCTTTTCTTTCCAAAGACCCGCGTATACACGCGCTTTTCATGAAACAAACCTGCGTATAGATCTATAAAAGATAAACTTTGCAGTACAGACCAGATCTATAAACTTACCCTTATTTCTTCAATCTCTTCAACAGGATTGCTCCAGGTCTTCTTCACTTCTTTTCAGATCATCCTTGACATTCACCATTTCTAGATCTAGAGATCTTGAGCCTTCATCATGTTCATAGGAGAATCATAGATTCAGATCTATCAATTAGGAAGAGGGTTCACCCATACAGATATACTTCAGAGTGAAGTATTCATCAAAGCCCAGACTCATGCTCACCTTTTTGCACAATGATTTTCTTCTCCTTATATAGGGTTACCCTTCATCAATACCATGAGTCAAAACCACATAACTTCCAATGGTATTCCTGGACGGGATCACATAGGTGAACCATCATTCAATACAATGGGTCAATACCATGGTAGTTACCCCTGGTTTTACAAATTTAGAGTGCTTTTTCCCATACGCGACTTGGCACGTTATTTCCCACGTGCATACGCTACTTCGTCTAGACAAATCTGCGTATGCCTTGAGACATACTCTTTTCATCATGTTCTGGCACATACTGACATTCCTTCCATCATTACCTTCTATACTCATTGTAGATACATCAGATTTACATCATTTAACAAGTTCATCAAGTCAAGAACAACTTCGTCAAGTAGGTTTCCATCATCTTCATCAAGTGGGTTGCCATCAAGGACAACACTCTGCATCATATTTCCAACAATCTCCCCCTTTGGACTTGATGGCAACCACGATGGTGTTTGATCACCATAACATATAGATACATTAAGAACAACCATTATTCAAACACCATGTCACTCTCCCCCTTTGACATCAAGGGCAAAGGGCGGATCAAAACCAACACAAGGTTTTTCTCCTCATGTAGACATAAGAGCTCTGCAGATCTGATGTGCACTGAAGTTACCATGCTCCCCCTGAGTTCATGTTGAATCTTCAAACATATTTTTTTTAATGAAGTACATGACTCTATGACCTTCCTATCACCAAGACTCATACTTACATCAAAGATCCAACCAAGTGGATTTACATATGCGACTCAAATACCCAACCAAGTGGGTTTACACATTTTGACAAGTCCTTACATGACTGAATATTACAATTTACATCATGGGTCTCAACATGACCTTTTCATCAAATTACAAGTATGACTTTTCACAACCAAAACCAAAAAGACCTCAAGAGAGAGATCAAGTTTCAGAACCATCATAATTCCAACAATGCATTATTCTCAGCCAGGCTAATGCTCCCCCTGAAACTGTGCATCCTTTCCATATGACCAAAACTCCTCCTTAGCTTGAGTAACCTAAACACTTTCAACAGCCAATCATCAAGGCATCTTCACCCAATATCAGAGAATGAAACATAAATATAAGAGCTGAAACATCACCAGAGAAGCCATACAACATTAGAGATACCAAACAGCACCATAGCTTGTGCTGAAGAATGCTGACCCAGAACCTTTGTCAGCAACCACCCATACGCGGTTTTCTGTGTATGAAATCGCGTATATACGCGACTGTCTTTCAGGAAACCCGCGTATCCAATTTAATCTTTTGAAATTAAGAAGATCTGATCTTCTGAGAGGCAGAGACCATTCCCAGCTTTTGTCTGAGATATTCGAATGCTTCCCTGGGTAGAGGTTTGGTAAATATATCAGCAACTTGTTCTTTGGAGGGAACATACTCCAACTTCACCTTTTGTTCAAGCACTTGTTCACGTAAGAAGTGATACTTGATGGGAATGTGCTTGGTCTTCGAATGCATAACAGGATTCTTTGAGATACTAATGACACTTGTATTATCACACATAATGGAGATAGGAGGTGTACATTTGATTTGAAAATATTGTAAGGTTTGCATCATCCAAAGGAGTTGAGTGCAACAAGATGCGGCAGCCACATATTCTGCTTCTGCTGTAGATAAGGCAATAGAATTTTGCTTCTTTCTGAACCAAGATACTAACCGGGGTCCCATATAGAATGCACCACCACTAGTGCTTTTCCGATCATCAACATTTCCAACCCAATCTGCATCAGTGTAAGCATGAAGAGTAAGATCAACATTCTTTGGATACCATAGTCCAAAGTCTTGAGTTCCTTGTAGATATTTGAATATTCTTTTGACAGCCTGAAGGTGAGACTCTTTTGGATTAGCTTGGAATCGTCCAACAATCCCAACTGCATGCATAATGTCCGGTCTAGTCCCAGTGAGATAAAGTAGGCTTCCTATCATTGATCTGTATTCTGGTTGATTCACCACGGGAGAATCATCATGAGAACTGAGGTTACATCCGGTTATCATTGGTGTACTTACAGGTTTTCATTCTTCCATGCCATACTTCTTCAAAATTTGCTTAAGATATTTTGCTTGTGATAAGAATATTTCATCTGAAGTTTGATGCACTTGCAACCCAAGAAAGAATGTTAGTTCTCCAAGTAAGGAAATTTCAAATTCTTGCTGCATGACAGAAGCAAATTTCTTACTCATAGATTCTTCATTACTCCCAAAAATGATGTCATCAACATATACAACCACAATCAACAGTTTATCATTTTCAACCTTTGTGTATAAGTTGCTATCAGCAGACCCCTTTGAAAAACCTTGTTGATGAAGATATTTGTCAAGACGATAATACCATGCCCTTGGAGCTTGTTTGAGACCATATAGAGCCTTTTTAAGTCTAAAAACAAGATTTTCATCATTTCCCAAAATGAATCCTTCCGTTTGTTCTATATAAACTTCTTCTTCTAGATCACCATTGAGAAAGGCAGATTTAACATCCATTTGATAAACGTTGATTTGTTGAAAACTTGAAAAAGAAAGAAACATTCTTATGGCTTCAAGTCTAGCTACAGGAGCAAAATTTTCTTCAAAGTCTATACCTTCTTGTTGAGTATACCCCTTGCAAACCAGTCTAGCTTTGTTTCTTATAACATCCCCATTCTCATTTAACTTGTTCTTGAATATCCATTTAGTTCCAATGACATTTTTATCATGTGGTCTTGGCACCAATTCCCAAGTGTGATTCTTTTCAATTTTATCAAGCTCTTCATTCATGGCTTGAATCCAAAATTCATCTTTGCAAGCTTGATTGACATTGTGTGGTTCAATTGTGGATAGAAATGCCAGATAGCTAGAAGATCCCATAAGAGTCCTCCTTGTTTGTACACCCGATTCCTTGTCTCCCAAAATTTGAGATTCAGGATGATTCTTTTGAACATATCTGGATGGAGCCTTTTCAGATAAATCATCTTCAGGTTCTTCATTGGATCCACTATCTATATTATTTCCATTTGATGTAGAAGGAAAAAAATCACCATCATCTTCTTCTGTTGCTTGTTTTTCTTCTGTAGGAACTGCAGGAGACTCATCAATAACAACATCAATACATTCAACAATCTTTCGAAGCCTTTTATTGTAACATTTGTATGCTCCGCTTGTAGATGAGTAACCAAGAAGTATCCCTTCATCTGATCTAGGTTCAAATTTTCCAAGCTTTTCATCATTATTTTTGATAAAGCATTTACTTCCAAAAATTCTAAAATGCTTCAGAAAGGGAGAATTACCATACCAGAGTTCATATGGAGTTTTGTCACTATTTACCTGAACAAGTGCCTTGTTGAGAATGTTTGCTGTTGTATGTGCTGCTTCTCCCCAGAACATCTCAGGAGTTCCAGAATCATCAAGCATAGCTCTAGCCATTTTTTGAATTGTTCTATTCATTCTTTCTGCTACACCATTTTGTTGTGGAGTGCCTACTACAGAGAACTGTCTTTTTATGCCATGTTGTTCAAAAAATTCAAAGAATTAATTTGATGTATATTCTCCTCCTCGATCAGATCTAAGACACTTGATTTTTAGATCTAATTCATTTTCTACCAATGCTTTGAAGATCTGAAATTTTTCAAATGCTTCATCTTTGTGTTTAATCAACCCGATCCAACACATTCTAGAGTAATCATCAATAAATAAGATATAGTATTCTTCTCCACGTGGTGACTTTTTCCTCATAGGTCCACATATGTTAGTATGAATGAGTTCAAGAGGCTTACTTGATGATCCTTCTTTGGCATTAAATTGTACTCTGGTCTGCTTACCGAATTGGCAAGATTTGCATATGATACTCTCCGGTAGAGTAATATTGGGAAGACCATGAACAACTTGAAGTCTGCTTGATTTGTTGATTTGAGAGAAGCTCAGATGTCCCAGCCTTCTATGCCATAGCCAATTTTCTGAAGTTTTGCTCAAGTAACATTGATCTTTGCAGTTCTTCAATACATACAAGTTGCTTGAAGTTCTTTTCCCTTTTATAATAGTTTTACTTGTATCAAGATCACGAACCACACATTCTTTTGAACTAAAGACAACTTCTGTTTCTTGATCACACATTTGACTTACACTTAACAGGTTATGCCTTAATCCATCCACATACATGACATCATTAGCCTTCACCTTTTCTTTTAGAAACATGGACCCTTTTCCTTTAATTACAGCAGGAGTATCATTTCCAAATGTAACTTTATTTTCCTTTTCTAGAGCATTATATGCAAGAAGTTTTCTTTTGTCACCTGTCATGTGTCTTGAGCACCCACTATCAATGTACCATTGATTTTCTTCACCTTCTGCAAATAACACTATCCCACAATTTTCAACCTGTAATTCCTTCTTTTTCCATACTTTGGAACTTGAAGGAGAATGTTGTTTTGGCTGGACTTTGCTCCTGCATTCAGATTCTTCATGGCCAAAGTTATTGCAATAAGCACATTCAACTTCATTTTGAAGAGGGGAAAATTTGTTATAGGTGTTCTTCTTTGGTTTAATATCCATCCTTTTCTTTCTTTCTTCTCTTGTCATGATGGTTTTATATGAAACACATTGAACAACTTTATGACCAAAATTGTGACATGAGAAACATTGTCCATTGAAGTAGAAATTTTTGCGATCATGAAATATTCTATTTGAATTTACCTGTTGATTGTTGCTTCTTTGAGAGATATCCCTTGTATTGTGATGATCATGCTTTACCTGTAAAGATTCTTTATTCCCTTGCTGAATGACTGAATGAAGTAAACCAGTTGTAGCTACTTTTAGATAATTTGGTGCAGAAGCCTGAGAAGATTCTCCGGTATATCCAAGACCTGTCTTAATAAGAGGAGAACGTTGAACCTTGATAATTTCATCTAAGGTTTCAGATCCTTTAGAAATTCTAAGATTCAAAGTCTTTACTTTCTCAAGTTCTTTTCTTAGACTTACTACTTCACATTCTAATTTTTCATTATGTTTCTTTGCTTCTTCATTCTGCCTTTTTAGAGTCTCTATGATTATTTTACTTTCTTCCAAGCATATTTTGAGTTGATTGTTTTGATCAAGAAAATCATTGTCATCTAGAGCATCCACAAAAGCATCCTTATCATCTCTAGAATTATTTTCAAATGCCATGAGAAGTCTAAGATCTTGTTCACATTCTTCCTCACTATCAGATAACCCATCATTGTCTTCATTTGTATAGTAGCTTTTCTTAGAGCTAGATCGGTTCTTATTCCTTCTTGCTACTTCTTTCTCTTTAGCAGATGTTTCTTTATAAGGACATTTTGCATCATAATGACCAACTCTTCCACAATTGAAACATTTGAAAGGAAGCTTACCTTTGAATCTTCCGGTTCCTTGTTGGAGTCTTCTCACAAAGTTTGCCTCATCTTCTTCTGAGATATATCCTGATCCTTCCGATTTTTGAACTTCTTTCCCTTTTGTAGAAGCTTTAAAAACAGCTTCTTTGACTTCAGATGGTCCTCCTCTCCTCATTTCATATGCAGTCAATATGCCATGAAGTTGCACCACGGAAAGATTTTGAATATCCTATTTTTCTTCAAGGGCAGAAACTTTTGATTCAAATTTTGCCGTTAGTGATCGTAAAATTTTCTCAACCAAAGTAGTGTCGGATATTGTTTCACCCAGATTTCTCATATGATTTACAACATCATCAATATGTAAAAAGAAACTGGCAATACTCTCATCACCATGCATCTTTAAATTTTCATATTCAATTCTGAGAGTTTGGAGTTTTGCACTTTTTACCTTTGCGTCGCCTTCATAACTTAGAATGATTTTGTCCCATATTTCCTTTTCTGTATTCAACTGCATGACTTTGACAAATTCTGATTCAGTTAGACTTCCTGTTATAGCATTGACCGCTTTTGCGTTTGATTCATAATTCTTCCTTTCAGTTGGATCTGTTGGTGTAGCGGCTGGATATTGATATCCTTGTTCAATAATGGCCCATACATCAGCTCCCATAGACTGAAGATAGGATCTCATCCTCACTTTACAGAAGATTAAATTGCTTCCGTTGAAGAGTGGGGGCTTGATAGATGCTGTTCCCTCATGATTGCTCATCTTGCTTGATCTTCCTTCTAGCGGCTAAGCTTTTTCAGAAGGACCTGCTCTGATACCAATTGTTGGGAAAAATACTGAGAGGGGGGGGTGAATCAGTATTTAGTGCAGACAATCAAATTTTTACTTTTTCCTTTCTAAAAACCCATACGCTACTTTGCTGAAGGAAACTAGTGTATATACACGGATATCCTTTACAGAACTCGCGTATGTCCAGAGATCTAATTATGTGTTTGAATCTTAACTCAGATCATTCCATTATTCATTCATCAGATATTTCAGAAACAGTAAATAGGTGCAGATAGAATACAATCACACATATGCAACACACATGAACACCAGGATTTTTAGGTGGAAACCCAATTCGGGAGAAAACCACCGCTGCCATTGTTTCAGCCTTCAAAATTTATTATTAAGAAAAATTCTTACAATCATGTACTAGTGCAGACTCAAACCAGCACGCAGGCACCCACCTACAGAAGGCTACAACCTTATCTCATTTACCAGCCTCTCCTGGAAGGGAGCTACAACCCCCTGCACTCGTTTACCAGCCTCTCCTGGAAGGGAGCTACTATCCCCTGATATGAGTACCAGCTTCTACTGGCAGAAAGCTTCCACTTTCATATTGATGGCTTGAACCCTCAGATCCACTGCAAACCACGTTTCATCAATTTTCAAACTGGATCAAACAGCTCCAACACAACCCTTTACTTGTCAATAAACAACCTTTTCCCAAAGCATCGTAATAGTGAAAACTATCAGGAATTGCATTATCGATATAACCCGTACTTCGCAATGAGCATGCGTAAACACATTGAACCTTCAGCAACCATTAGATCAGAAATCATACGTGCTTTTATTTAACCAGACCCGCGTATATACGCGCTTTATAGAAGACGAACCCGCGTATACTTCAGTACATTTTCAAAGAAAACCCTAACTGTGCATACGCTCTTTTCTTTCCACAGACTCGCGTATACACACGCTTTTCATGAAACAAACCTGCATATAGATCTATAAAAGATAAACTTTGTAGTACAGACTAGATCTATAAACTTACCCAGATTTCTTCAATCTCTTCAACAGGATTGCGCCAGGTCTTCTTCACTTCTTTTCAGATCATCCTTGACATTCACCATTTCTAGATCTAGAGATCTTGAGCCTTCATCATGTTCATAGGAGCATCATAGATTCAGATCTATCAATTAGGAAGAGGGTTCACCCATACAGATATACTTCAGAGTGAAGTATTCATCAAAGCCCAGACTCATGCTCACCTTTTTGCACAATGATTTTCTTCTCCTTATATAGGGTTACCCTTCATCAATACCATGAGTCAAAACCACATAAATTCCAATAGTATTCCTAGATGGGATCACATAGGCGAACCATCATTCAATACAATGGGTCAATACCATGGTAGTTACCCCTGGTTTTACAAATTTAGAGCGCTTTTTCCCATACGTGACTTGGCACGTTATTTCCCGTGTGCATACGCTACTTTGTCTAGACAAATCCGCGTATGCCTTGAGACATACTCTTTTCATCATGTTCTGGCACATACTAACATTCCTTCCATCATTACCTTCTGTACTCATTGTAGATACAACAGATTTACATCATTTAACAAGTTCATCAAGTCAAGAACAACTTCGTCAAGTAGGTTGCCATCATCTTCATCAAGTGGGTTGCCATCAAGGACAACACTCTACATCATATTTCCAAAAAACCCTTGGTTATGCATGGGTCCTAATGGCATGTTCCCCTAATTTTCAATAAGATCTACTGAAACAATATGTGATGAAAATTCATGCATACCTTGGATCAGCTAATGTGTGGGAACCTCTTGCAAGAACACAAGAGTTCCTCCAACCAGAACAATAGTGTCTCCAACTGCTGGTAAGAGTGATGGATGCTCTTCTCCAACTGTACCAGTGCTGGAACCTTCCTCCTCTTCCTCATGCATCTCATGAATCATGCATGGGACTCATGTGTCAAGAGCTCAAGACTATCTTGCAAAGTTGCAAGTGTCTCTTCTCTAGAAGCAAGTGCTTCTACAGCTGGTGGTGAATGTAGTGACTTCTTGTCCAGAGTGACAAGATTGACATCCTCCTTTGTTTCCTTAGGAAATTTCTCTTTGTGACACATCTCTGGTTTTCTCCCATCAAACTTATTTCTCAACTTGTGAAAGAAATCTGAATATTTAGTCACCTTTTCATGCTCCATGTGACCAAAACACCAATCATTGGCTTCACCTATAAGATGAAGTGTTGCAATTTGGATAGCCTCACCTTTAGCTACAGGTTTTATCTTGAAAAATGCATCTAACTATTTCCTCAAAGCCTTAACAGTGCTTGAGGAAGATCCATCAAATGTAGGCAAATATAACCCATTGTGCCTCTTTCTTCTATTGTTGCTATATGATCCTCTTTCTTCTTTGATTTGGAAGAATTGTTGCAAAGTTAGTTTCTCCTTGAATGCTCTAGATTGTGCTTTGTACTCTTCAAGATATAGACTGAGAGTCTCATGAGTCTTAGGTTCTCTTCTTTCTTCATTTATATACCTTTCACCTTATTCAAAGAAAGTTTTCATAGATCTATGAGGAGATCTAGGATTCTCCAGTCTTCTTTGGTGCTGATAGGAAGTGCTTGGACCTTCCTCATCAAATATTTTTCTTGGATCCTCCTTTTTCCTTTCTCTCTTCATTTGATTGACCTCCTTAGAGAGATCTTGCATGGATCTGAAGGTAGGAGTGGCAAAGCTACAATCCTCCTTCATGATAGATCTCATCTATCTACTTCTTCTTTTGATGCAAAAGATGAAGTGTCCACAAGCTGAGCCAAAGATAATTCTCTGATACCACTGTAATATCTCAAAAGGGAGAATGCAGTAATACTGAAACATAATATAAGAACTGCAGAAATGTAAATAATAAATCTATATACACATCAAAATGCATAGAAATAACTTATCCATTTTATTATATTGGAGGTGAAAAAACAAGTATAAAAATGCTCCAAATATGAGATACCAAGCCAAAGGGATGGCTGGAATGACCCTACAATGATCCCATAAGAGGGATTGCATAACTGTTGAACTATTGGAAGGAAAACTACGTTGTCCTTGCTACAACTGTTTGGACTGCAACTGCCTGAAATATATAAAGTCAGATATAGGCAGAATGGGAGCTCCTATGATGCTGAAAATGTAGATCAGGGCTCTATGATGGATTCCCAAGATAACCTAGAAAGGGTTTCTCAGATCTGTCAATCTAAGAAAACCACCCTCTAAGGGTTTCACATATATGCTACTGGGAATGCAGATTTGAAGCTAGATATGATGATATGATGGCTGCAATGATGCACAATCAGATATAAGCAATAAGGGATAATCTCTTATCTAGATCCTTGGGCTAAAATCTGAAGATCTGGCTCCTCCAATCTCCTCCATTGAAAATAGTTGCTGGATGAAAAACATCTTTAGAAAATTGTGCCTTCAGAGAGGGAGGCTTAATAGCCTACTACTAGATATGTCAAATCATCTCCTGAATGATGCAAACAATAGATCCAATGTGAGGAGATGATCCCTCACAATATTTCTAGCTGAAATAATGGAAACTTCCTTCCTCCGATAGATCTACATGATTGGAATACTATTGCATGGAGGTAAAACCCAATGGCCTAGATGCCAGATATAGATCTGCTACTCCTAGAAGATTGAATGTGAAGAACAGTGTGGTAGGATGAATCCTCCATTATTTTCCTAGTTGAATGCTAGAAACAACCTCCTAAAGATGACACCAATGCCTAATAAGGAATGAATAACAACCCTATTTCCAGAGCTACTCAATGAAAGAGGAGGGATTATCGCTCGGAAACACCCTATGCTGAAAACACTGCAAACTCTGATAAACATCCCAAGAATGCATATAAATTTCCTAAGACAAATATAGATCTAAACAGATCAAGAAATGAATAATTCAAATCATCCTCTCCAATGTGACTTCACCTTCATTATATAGATATGAGCCTTCCATAGCCTAGGCCCACTCCAAAACTATGATGTACATGTGGAAAAAAGTCTCCATGGTTGACTACAGTGTTTATCCATGTCTTCCATCATGTTCAGATGGGGTGATCACCCTCTCCATCATGTGTGCATTAAATGCATCACTTCCTCCACTATCTTATCATAAGTGCTTTCTGATCTTCTTTGAATGCACTATGATCTCAGTTGACCTTATCAAATATCCTCATGATTTTATATTTAAGATCCATGATCTTATTTGACTGTTTCATCCTCCATAATCTATCTCATAAATGAGACATGATCTCCATTAATGGAGCTGCTCCACTACTCCATGATTTTAGACCTAGATCTAGAGTATCAACGTACACACATTAAAAGTGGATTTTATTCATCTTTGAGGTTTGTGGGTCCCTCCACCCTTTTATTTACTTACTTAATTAAGTTTATTAAGAACTCTGATATTCCAAATATTATGTGAAAATTTGGTAATATTACACACCTTAATTCTATATGTATTTACAATCTCAATCTTTTATGTTGTAGTCTGATTAAATAATTCTTAACTTCTCTTTAATCACTACTTAATACTAGTATTTCCTCCACCTCATAATTCACACTTCTCTAAAGATCCATTTAGCACAACTAGCTTGCCTTGTGATGCTCTTGAAAAATTGGTGCACCAATCCAACCTTTTGAATCCATTGCCCAATGGATTAGTCCCTGCAAACCTGCTCATCCAACCTACAAAATAAATCAAAACAACAAATTCTCACAATCACTATAACTAGCCTAACATCACCATTCATAATACTAAGGAAAAATTAAATTAGAAATAGAGAGAGCCCTCTCTCAGTATAGGAAAGCTAGATCCTAGAATCCAAAGTGATTTGATATTGTCCTCTATCGTTTATTCTTTCCAATATTATAAATTATAGGGCCCCAACATAATGGAAACCATATTGGGGAACTATTAAAAATATTGACATTTCATTCAAATTTAGAAACCCCAGTCAAAAAACACAGTATTTGTTGTTTAGTCACCTCATTTATCAAAAAATAAGAGTGGTTAAATCATAGAAATAGAAAATTTCATAAAGGTGAAAAACTTTGTGAATCGAGCAGGGCCTGAAAAGAAATTACCTAAAGGATAAGTGATGTGGTTAGGCTCAAGACTGCAACATAGCAGAGGACAGCATTCAAGACTTAGTGCCAAAACCATGAATCATAAAAGCTTGTGTGAAGGACTTTTCTGTCGGGTCAAAAGGAGGGTGGCAAGGTAGAAAGGAAATCCCCCAGAAAAGGTGACTTCACCATGTGGCGAACAAATCACAAGCTTTCCATGGGGTGGTAGAATAGCTTAGAACACTCTTATGAACCCTGCCGAAGTTCGAAGTGGGCCTGTCAAGCAGGACAATTGGCACCGGTAAGAAAATGCAAGGTAAGTCCTAGGGAGGCGGTATGAAGACTAGTACAAGACTTAACTCGACATGTGTATTTCACCTACCCGGCTGCTGTCAGCCAATAACCCATCTTCATGTGGTCACTGTCGGCATCCTTGTGACGCTAGCCCTACAGCTATCACCCCCATCTCGTATTCCGAAAAAATCAGTCTAATATAATCTTGTTTTACTTCCAGACCATGTAAAATACTAATTTTTATGAAATTTGCATGCATAGAAGGTTAAACTATAGTGCAATGTCATTTTCAACCACTGCATCACTTTCCCCTATGCCTCCTCACTGTTCTTAGGTATTTAGTCATTTCTTCGCTTCACCATTTTCCTTCTGTTTTTTCTTTTTCAATGGTCATGGGGAAAATGAAAACAAAAAATTCTGAACCTGAAACCCCATAAGCTCACGAGGTCAGGGTTTTTCCTGGACCTGAACCCCTCATCGGTGCCCAAACATGAATTCATGACCCATTTTACCATTTCAGTGTAGCCCGCAATAGACCTGAGTTGTTCGAATGTCATATAAAAGGTCAAGAGAGGTTTAGAGTCATTGATTCGGGTCTGTATTAACAAGTCTCCCCTACCACATACCCTATTCCTGAGTTAATTTGTTGGCTTGGGGAAGCTTATGAAGAGTGTAGAGACATGTTCTTCTCCTCTCAAGGTAACAAGATTTTCTGCATATCGCCCAAACTCATAAAGAAAGCTCTTTTTTTCCCTCCCAGTAAAAATTATGTTGAGTTCTTTGAAGTTTCCCTATCCTGTCAATTCTCAAAATTACCTTGGGAACAACAAAGTGGCTTTCTCAGCCATCTCTTTGATTCCTGCCTGACAGTGCTCCTTTCCACGGACATTGTTCCCTTGTCCACTTTCTGGGACAATGTGCAGTCGGTCCTAGCACTCATTTCAAGGTTGTTAGGGCTTTGGGAGGTCAAACATGTGACTAAATAAAGTATAGATCTTATATGGCTCATGATGCAAAAGGGTAAACTCTTAAATATTCTTGCTTTCCTAGCTTTGGCTATCCAAACCCAATTTCAAGAGTTTCCCTCTACTGATTCTTTCAAGTTTTGTTCCTTAGTGTTTTACCTGTTCCTATTCAATAATGCTGATAAGTTTGAGAGTCTAGGCCTAGAAATACTTTCGAGGACAAATGAGCAACCAAGAATCATCTTTGAGTGGAATGTTTCAGTTCGCTAGTAGCCAAGGGGAAGGGGTATACAAGTTTTCTTAATGAGTTCATGTCTATATCCTATGCCATAATACATGATAACCCTCCTCCTAGAATATTTCTTGAGCAGAAGGACTAGCTACAGTTTGACAAGGAAGATTACACAGGGGACTGGTACCTATATGATGATTATACTGAGATCAGGGTCTATGGTACATAAGCACCTCCCTATTGCCTGTCGGTGTTTCCAGCCATGTGAGTCTTTGCCCTCGAATTCATTCGAAAAACCTTGAAGGCAAACCAGATCCACTTCATGCCTGCGAAGAAAGGATAAATTCTCAAACTCCTAACTTAATTTGGTCCCTTCATCATAAATTCGAGGCATGCCCTCCCTAGCATGGAAAAATTGTTGTAAGATATGGACCTTCTATAGGGAAAAGTCTGGTCCTATGACCTGAAAGGAGTCCTTTCCAATAGGAAAAGGAAAATAAAATTGACTGCTTATATTCATGAGACTAGGCCCTTCATTGAATGGAGATCTAACCTTGATACATGACCTTTGGATGCATAGATGGAGGTCGAGCCTTCAGCTGCAGAAGGGAAGGGCGACAATGCGTCCATTGGAATAGAGGAAAAAGGGTAGGCTAATGTCTTAGGCATTTCAAGAAGTCAAGAAGGGATGAACACTGATGAGGGAGAACACCCTCATAAGAAGCAGAGAAATGAAGGGCTAGATGATATAGGAGAGGGACCATCTTTAGAAGATGTCCCCCGATTTGGGGCCCCTGACAAGAAAAAGGTAGGTTTTCTGATTTATTTTGATGATGTTGCCTCGTCAGGCCCCTTCGGGCTTTCACAAGCACTTACAGTGGACAAAGAATAAGTAAGGGAGGATATCAACAATAGAAACAAGTCCTCCTGAGGAAAATTCATGGCTGAACTGGTAGGATATGTAGACAAGTACCATACTCGACTCACCCCTGTGTTGGACATGGCTAAGTAGCATCTCATATTGGCTATTCAACAAGCAGTGTTACAACCCTCGGCACCACCTTGGACCACGTTTCATCAATTTTCACACTGGATCCAACAACTTCAATAGAACACAACTTGCAGACCGCAATTCATCATATTTCCAGACGGAACCCTTTCCATATTTTTAAGCACGAACATACATCATCAACAGATACATATCAACACGGATCAGATAGCAGAAACACAGCAGAACAGATCAGATATTTCATACCCCTTGCTTCAGCAAGCCCTAGTTTGCATACGCGCTTTCCCTTCACTGATGTCGCGTATATACGCTCTTCCGTCCATACAAACCAGCGTATACCGCAGTGTATATTTTATTGCGCATACGCGCTTTCTCTTCGCTGAAGCTGCGTATATACGCGTTTCCTCCGCGGCGAAGTAGCGTATAGATCTTCAATCATTACAGAGCAGCATACTTCATCAGATCAGATATTCAGTTCAGATCTACCCTTTTGCTTCAGACATATGTTCGCTTGGATGCTCGCCTCATCACGGATCTAAGCCTTCCATAATCAGATCTAGCAAATACAAGGGAAATTCAGATCTAGATCCCC